>RJWM01047859.1:0-11719 GCA_004363535.1 Dasyprocta punctata | reverse complement strand
TGTGTCTGACTTATTTAACTTAAATTTATGGTTTCAAGTTACATTTATTTTCTGCAAATGACATTTCATTCTTTTTTTAAATCATTGAATGATATTCATATATATCGCATTTCCCTATCCAATCATGTGCTGATGGGTATCTTGGCTGTTTGCAGAGCTTAGCTATCTTGAGTTGTGGTGGTATAAACTTGGCATATATATGTCACTATGATATGATACCTTTAACTCTTTTGAGAATATTCTCAGATGTATCGCTGGGTCAAATAAAATTTTTATTCTTAGCTTTTTGAGGATTATCATATTTATTTCTATAGTGGTTATACTAATTTATACTTCCACTGAAAATGTTGAATGGTTCCTTTTTCTCTACAACCTCAACAGTGTTTCTTATTTTTAGGGTCTTCATGGAAGCCATTGTGACTCGAGTCACATGGAATCTCAGTTGTTTTGGGTTTCCTTTTCCCAATAGCCAAAGATTACAATATTTTTATGCACTTACTGGCCAATTGAAGTACTTTTAATACATGTCTATTCAGTTAATTGACCCATATTTGATTAAATCATTGTCTTCTGGGCATTTTTATTTAGTTCTTTATATGTTCTCGATATTATTTCTCTATCAAAGAAATAGTTGGGTGAATATTTTCCCATTGTATAAGTTGTTTCTTCACTCTATTAATTATTTCCTTTGCTGTGCAAAAGATTTTAATTTTATATAATCCTGTTTGTTGACTCTTGATACTATCTGTGCATACAATATCTTCAAAAAGAAGATAGCTGGTAATCAACCTAACCAAAGAGGTGGAAGACCTCTATAACTGAAACTGTAGAACTCTGAAGAAAGATCAAAGAGGATGTGAGAAAGTGGAAAGATATCCCCTGTTCTTGGATGGGCAAACAAATAATTTTAAAATGGCCATATTACCAAAGGTTATAAATTTAAAGCTGTCTCCATTGAAAT
Source organism: Dasyprocta punctata (assembly GCA_004363535.1). NCBI lineage: Eukaryota > Metazoa > Chordata > Mammalia > Rodentia > Dasyproctidae > Dasyprocta > Dasyprocta punctata. The sequence goes on along the minus strand of RJWM01047859.1, from coordinate 10,758 downwards.
ATTGAAAACTTTCTTCACAGTACTAGAAAAAGCAATCCTAAAATTCTATTTTTTTAAAATTTTATTTAGCTATTCTTTTGTGGCACCAGGGATTGAACTCACAACCTCATGCCTGCCAGGCAGGCACTTAAACCTGCTGAGCCAAACTCCCGACCCTAGTTTTTTGAGACAGGGTTGCACTGTGTAGTTCAGGCTGGCCTTGCACTCACATTGTAGCCCACGCCGGCCTCAAACTCACAACACTCCTTCTACCTCAGCCTTCCAAGTGCTGGGATTAAACATGCGCACCACCACGCCCGGCTCGGTCCTAAAATTTTAATAGAATTAGAAAAGGCCCAGAATAGCCAAAGCAATAGCAGCAAAGTGGGTGGCACCACACAATCTGGGATTTCAAGTTATAGTAGAAAACTACAAACAACAACAAAAAAATGATATCAGCACAAAAATAAACATGGACGTTATTGGAACAGAATGAAACCCATGCACCTTCAGTCATTTGAATTTTGATAAAGGAGCCGAAACATGTACCAGAGAAATAATACTAATACCCTCTTTCACAAATGGTGCTGGGAAAACTGCCTCCATATGTAGAAGATTGAAGTTACTTCAGGATCTGTCACTCTTACTAAAATCCAATCAAAATGGGTCAAGATCTAAGTATAAAAACAGAAACTTTGAAAATGCTAAAAAATAACATAGAGGGGACCCTGGAAGCCATAGGCGGGGGCGAGGACGTCTTGAATAGAAGTTTTTTTTAGAGGCCAATGTATTTTTCTCTTTATTACATTGCCAGTAATTAAGAGCCTCCAATTTAAAACTAAAGTCAGTCAGTCCGATGGACCAAGAGAATTAGAACTAAACATTGGACAATATAGAATTGTTGATCAAATTAGGAAGGTATAAGGTAAATAGGATGGTTACCTCTTATAACAAGGTATTTTAACTTAGGAACAGAATGACCGAATCATTTAAATATTTATTTAAATATTTTATGATTTCAATATTAAATATTCTAAATTTTGTATTTTAATAAATTTAAATTTGATTCTAACCTGACTACTTATTGAGTTATTGCACTAAAAACTCTAGGCACTGATTTTCTCATTTTAAAAAATAAGAATAAGACAGTATCATCAGAGTTACCTTAGTTCAGTTTCTGTTACTGTAATAGCACACCTGATACTTGGTAATTTAAAGACAAAAATTTTTTAGCTTAGAATTCTGGAGACCTGAAAGTACAAAAGAATGATGGTAGCTTCTGGTGAGTTCTTTGTTTCTTTAATTCATGGTGGAAAATTGGGAACGCAAGTGAATATGTACAAAGGAGACAAAGCATGAGTGGTAGCCTCACTCTATAATAATCTATTCTTGCAATATCTAACCCATTCTGTGAGGAAGACATTAATCCCACACAGTGGTTGAATCACTGCCATAACATGAGGTTTAAGGGTACATACCATATTTAAACCATAATGATGGTAATTAGATAATGTATGTAGACCATGCTAAGGAATGTGGATCATACAAGGTCAAAAGTCACAAGATATTGTCAGTTTGAGTAGTAACTCTTTAATTACTTTGGGCCTTTCTCATGTTTATTTATATTAATCTTTAATATTTTTAATTCATAATATTAAAGCTAAGACTTTACTTAAAAGTCAACATATCTTTTTGTTTATTACATCACCAGAATTTAAGAGCCTTAATTCAAAACTAAGGTCAGTCAGATTGCTTTAATAAAGATGAATTAATGAAGCAAATGTATTCATTTGAATACATTTTTATTGTCTTTTGCTTGCCAATATCTCCTTTATGCTCTTGGTATGGAACAGTGGAGCCAACAGGCAACAGCAGTACTTGTTCACATTGAACTCAGTTTCTGACATGTAGTTTGACCAAATATTTAGATGCAACAGTAGCTTATTTAATATGCATAAAGATCAAAGGTACAAATTCTATACGAAGAGAAAATTATAGCTTTTGTATTTTTGTATCTCTAGAAGAGCATTATTAAACAAAAAAGAAATCAACAAAGGGATCTGTTTTCTTTCCAACACTTGTCTTTAGCTAAGAATTAGATTTACATGTTTTATTGAAAAGTTTCTTGAGAAATAACTGGAAAAGACAGCATACATTTGTAATTTAAAAATATATAGAAGGAATTTGACTCATAGACAATACTTTGGTAATTTTAGTATGTCTGTTGCTTCCAGGAGTGATTACTTCCTTAAATCATGGCTGTGAGTGCCAAAGCGATCGTTTTTATTTTAGTGTTCAGTCAGGGGAAGTTGATTTAAGGTGGTGTTTGCTCATTTTCCTTCTGTCTTCAAGTCTAGCTGTAAAGATTGAGATTGCTGTAGAAAAATAAAAGAAGGTTAATTTGTCATACTGCAACTATTTTCTTCAGGCCACTGGTACGATGATAAAATGTCTATAGTTTCATCTTCTTGCAATCAAATAATGTACCTTGACTATAAATCTGGTTTTTTTCATGCATTCATAATAATCAATAACCAAATAAAAATCCCATAGATTATAGCGATTGATATTTCTTTTCCATATTTATAATCATAGTTGTAGAAATAACTGGCTTGAGAATAATCTCATAGTGAAAGTATCATTTACATTTCTTTACACTCAAGAAGGAATCCACATTTTAAAAAATTAACTATTATGTTGCAGATTGAGTGCACTGATTATTAACAAAACCACAGTGTAAACAAAAGCATGAAAAATTCTGTGGGCTATTAGGCAATATATAGATTTCATGTAAAGAGGAATGAACTGAGGTTAAGGATACATATTTTGTCTTATATTTCATGTGGTTTTAATGACGTGTAAGAGAAAGAACTGAATATTAAAACTTACACTGCCTTTACTACTTCCCTAGATCATTGGAATAGAAATAAAGTATATTACCATATTCTATAGAATATGGAGGGATTTATTTTATGATTTTTGTCCTTGAAATCAATCACTAGCTTCCCACACCCATCTTTTCAAAGTTGTGACACACAATTAGTTGTGTGTATGTATTATTTCTGACAGCAGTTATTTTCTTTTCTGAATGTAGAAAAACTGCCATTTTGTATTTAGTCTCATATTATGTATTATGTAATAGAGTCATGTTTTTCAAAGAATAATTTTAATCTTTTGAATTATATAAAATTATTTTTTCAAAGAATAATTTTCATCTTTTGAATTATATTTCAATATTATAGGCAAATCATTTTAATTAAACTGTATTTCATATCCATATTTTCAGTCTCTTCTTCTCTGCTTTGATTTGTTCCATAAGCATTGAAGCAGCTAAAGGACCTCCTATTTAAAAAAAAATACCACACATATATATATGTAACATTGACACACACACACACACACACACACAAACACAAATATTTGATTCCTATATTTTTCTTTTTCACAGCCCTCCTTTTTTGAAAGTGCAATATCCAGTCTCCACATCCTCACTTTCCATTCATTCTTTAAAGACAATCAGTCTCTATTCTTAGCAACTGACTAAAATTGTTTGTCTCATTTATCTCCTTCTTCTAGGGTTGTTCTGTCTCAGTTTCCCTCACAGACTTTTCTGAGGGTGCATTCAGTATCTCAGGGTTGTGTCTTGGGCTTTCTCTATCTCACTCTACCTCCTTCAGTGGAAGACAGAATCAATTTTTGTGGTTTCAGTCACCATATGATGTAGTACCTACCACATCAATATTCCTACCCAGACGCATATATCCAAATACCTTCTGGACATTTTCATATAAATATCTTACAGTCACCTCTAGACTAATATGTTCCAAACTGAACTTTTCACCTTCCCCTTACTTCTCCACCCACGAAATGACTTTCTGCTATATTCTTCACCTCTGCAAATAACATTAGTTTCTATTCAGTTCCCAAAGCTATAAATAAAGGTATAATTTTTACTGTTTATTTTTCTTTATACTGAAATTCAAATGTTAGTGAGGTTGACCATTCTCATTTTTTATTTTTATTGCGACTGTATTAGTTTCAACCACCATTTCCTCTCACCTAGGTACTACAACAGTGTCCTAACTAGGCTTACTAATCTCTCCTTTGTTACCTTCAACTAATTTACTTCACAGTTGTATTTCTCTTTAAAATAAATAATCTGATTATATAATTTTTGAAAACTGAAATTTGTTCACAGATTTCTACTATACTTAGAAAAGAATTGAAATATATTAGCATGACCCAAGATGTTCTTCATTCAGACACTGATTGTATTATGTCTCATAACTAGCCCTTTCCTACTTTTATACAGTTGTCCTTCTTATATACACTTACACACACACATGCACTGCAAGTTTTGACTATATTAAATTGCTTTTAAATTCCTAAAGCACATTTATCATTCTTTTTTACTTGACCATCAGGTTTTTACTTGGCTATTCACTCCTAACATTTAGATTTTAATTAAATACGTTGTACTTCCTGGAAGTGTTACCCAACTTTATCTCTTTAAACTCAAGAGTTTTTGTTTTATGTTCCTATCAGTACTCCCTTATATCACTTTTCAGATCAAATTTTAACTACTTGATCTAGAATATCCCCCTAAATTTTCATGTGTTCAGATGTGGAACTTTTGGAAGGTGACTAAATCCTCAGGATTCTGTGCTCGTCAGTGGGTTGATCCATTGATGCGTTCATAGTTAAATGTACTATTAGCATTTGGGATCTGCTTGGAAGAGATGTATCACTGGGAACGTGCCTTTGAGTATATTCATCTCCCTATTTTCTTCTCTTCTCTCTCTGCTTCCTACCTGTCATGAGGTGAGCTGCTTTTCTTTAACAATTCTTTCTATTATGCTACCTTTGCCTTGGAACCAGCTTACCATGGACTGAAACTCCAAAAGTGTGAAACCAAATTAAACATCTCCTCCTTTACGTTTTTGGTATCAAGCATTTTGTCCCAACAATAGGAATCAAAAACTAGTACTGGAGAACTGGAGTCATTTTTGTTATTGTACCTTACCATGTGCTTTAGAAGACACTGGAAATGGTATGAGGGAGGAGTTTGGAAATGCCAGCTAGAAAAGGCCCAGAATACTTTTAACAGTGCTTGATGGATGACTCTGTGTAGAGCTCCAAAGACCAGAGAGTTGATGGGGGATATAGACAGTAAATTTCAGGCTCAGGAAATTTCAGATGGGAAAGGGAACTCTCATGGAAACTGGGCTAGCATCTTTGCATGTTATGACAAGAAACTTGTCCTCATTTTATATATGGCTGAGCTTGCAGAAGACTGAGAGTAAGGGTAGTGGACTAATTAATCTGGTGAAGAAAATTTCAAAACAGCCCGACATTCAGTTGTGACATGAGTATTATTGGCTGCTTTTGCCCAGATTTTAATAAGAATTAGGAGCAAACAGCAGAGCAGAAAAATTTGAAGAACTTAAATTTTGTCACAAAAAGAACCACTTGAAAAGTTGTAGTAAAAGTAAATGTGATTGAGGAAGACATTAGTATTATTAAAAACAACCCAGCTACTCCAACATCAGGAAAAGGTCCCTCAAGGCACCACAGGAAATGACCAGACCCCTCCCCTTTCACAGGGTCAAGGTTGTAAAAGGGTAAACTCATTTGAATGTCTTCATTTTGAGAAGAGACTCCAAAAGTGCTATCCTTCCTCAGAGCCACCTACAGAAGCATTCTTTCCTTCAGTTCAGTCATCCAGAGACTCAGACATAGCTGTAGCAATGGTCAAAGGCAGAACTTGATGTCAACCATATGGTGTTGTGTTTTCAAGCACGCAGAGTACAAAAATTGTGGGTTTATGGGACTTTCCATCTACATTTCAAATTAAGACTTGGGAGGCCAAGCAATGTGTCACTGAAGGGTGATGTGTGAGGTTGTGAGAGTGAAGCTGAAGGTGAAGTGAAGACCTCATGAAGTTGGGGGTGCCAAGAATGTGGGTAGTCTGTTGAGAATACTGAAGGCAAAGAATGGAGCCAGCTCAACAGAGAAGCCACGTAGGCTGCAGCTAGCAAGTGATAGGGCAGGAGTGTCCAAACCCTTGGGAATTCACATTTGACCACAATTTGCCCTAAGTAATGAACATAAAACTACAGAATTTATTATTTCTCCTGATGGTTTTCAATCATCCTTTGAGTCAGTTATTTTTTAATATCCTATTTCTGCCTTTTGGAATGGGAATGTTCATCCTGTGCCATGTTAAAAGTATTTAACTTTTTGGTTTTCATAGGTGCTCACAACTAAGATTTTGTCTTGAGTTTCAGAGGACAATTTGGACTTAGACTTTTCAGCACTGCTGGAAAGACATTGGCAACACTTAGAGATCAAAGATACAGGCAACACTTGGAGGAGGACTGGACACAGTTTACGTAAGAGATGGACAGGAGCCTTTTGGATTCAGGGTCAAATGCTGTGATTTATATCTACAGTGTCCTCCAAAAATTGTATGTTTCCAGGTATGGGTTTTTCATTTGAAAGATGATTGGATCATGGAAACACTATATTCATCAGTAGAAGGAATTAATGAATTCATAGCTAAATGTCCTATTAGGAAGTAAGTTCTGGTTGGAAAATGTGTCTTCAGGGTTGTGCCTTTGGAGGGCCTGTTGGCTCTTCTCTTCTGGTTCCTGATTGCATGAGGTAAGCACTTTTCCTCCACCATGCCCTTCTACATTGTGACTTCTCCCTTGAAGCCAGATGACCATGACTGAAACCACAAAATGTGAACTAAATTAAAATTTTCTTCCTTTAAATTTTGAATGTCATGTATTTTGTCCCAGCAATGGGAAAATTGACTGACGTGACTGCCCGAGTTGCACATTTTCTCCCACTAGACTGTAAACTCTAGTTCTGTCTTATTCACTACCCTATCCAAGAAGCATAAATATCAAATCTCAATATGTTCTCAATAAATATTGATTGAGTGGATACATAATACAAAATTTGTGAAGTAATTGACTTTTATTGCTAATGCATACAAATGAATTTTTAAATATGGCATTTATCATTTTATTTCAAAGGTTCTGGGTGTGAAGAAATCTGATAAATCTAGATACAATATTTAAGATTACATTCATCCACAATTATATTATGAAACAATAATAGCAGTTTTTGAAAATAAATCAGCTAAGATATTCTACACAATTCAGAAAATGACATAGTTTTCTAAATTACTTTTTAATATCTGTATTATAGCAAAATTATTTCAGAATATAAATGAATGTGATTTTTTTCTCCTTGTTTTAAAGTCAGCAATGCTAATGTTTACTTTTTATGATATAGTTTTACCAGAAATAAATGATTCAGTGAAACAAAAAAACATGTTTTAAGAAGAGGAAGAAAAAGAAGAAGAAAACTCTTCTAAAATTGGGTTCATTAAAATGAGATTATTAAATGTTCAGACTTTCTTAGTTGACAGTGGGAGAGGATGCAATGTTGTATAGTTAAAGCACATTGGCCAGTAGAATTAGTAGTGGTTTCTGTGGTAGTGTACAAGTACACATGTGTAACTGATATTGTATGATTTTTTTTACTATCTTTGATTTTGTCCTCCTAATGGCCCTAGAACAGCAAATTGTCATAATTTTCATTGGAGGCAGATAAAGCACATGCTTCAAAAATTATAGTTTTAAACCTGGCGTGGTGGTGCACGCCTTTAATCCCAGCACTTTGGAGGCTGAGATAGGAGGAGCGTTGTGAGTTCAAGGCCGGCTTGTGCTACAGCATGAGCAAGGCTGCCCTGAGCTACATTGTGCGACCCTGCCTGGAAAAACTAGGACTGGGAGTTTGGCTCAGTGGCTTAAGTGCCTGCCTGGCATGCCTGAGACTGTGAGTTCAATCCCTGGTACCAGAAAAAAATTACAGTTTCAATTTTCAAAAAATTCTCATAGATTGTTTATTAAAAATACAGATTTTCTCATCAGTCTGAGAGTCTCTAAAGTAATAGGTGTGTGGTAGGGCCCATGGGGGATACTCATTTTACCAAGTTCCTACAGTGATTTTGGTGTAGGAATTCTGGATGTTGAGTAATTCTAGGGGCTTCATTTCAAAATACTGGGTAAGGATTTTCAGTGTAAGATTCCTATTGTATTCATATGAATTCTCTGTATTTTTAACCATGGAACAGTAACATCATTTTCTATTTTTTTTAAATGTATTATAATGAGAGTGAAAAGTAAAAAGAGCTAAATTCCCTCAAAAATATATTTATAGTTACCTAAATGAAAAGAGGTATTCCTTCAAATACATTCTTAACCTATAGAAATATTAAATTATATGAATATAATTTTAATGCTTCTTTTCTTTGACATTAGTTAGCTTTTGAACCTACATGATTTTTGTACTCTTAAGACCTTCCAGTAATGGAATAAATTTAGCCCTGCAGATCTACTGCCAAAACTATATACTTATGTAAAATAGACTGAGATTTTGATTTGCAAATGCAAAGGTGACCAAGAGATGGAAGAAGGGGACAGGAAGGGAATTCAAAAAGTATTAAGATGTGTTATGTACATGTGTGAATACTCACAATGAATGTAATGCTTATGTACTACAAATGCATACTAATAAAAGTGAATATTAAAAATTTAAAAATGTAATTAGCATCTGTGTCTGTCATTTTATTTCACATGGTACTTTACTACTCAGGAGATTTCATCTAGATAAATGTAAATATATTCAAAAAGGAATTATGTAAAACATCTTTTTCTAATACTAAATTATGTTATTTGCTTAAACTTTAACACTGTACTTTAAAGTACATTATGAATTTTAATTATAGATTATTATTGTTACTCAAATAAGGAGAAGTGATAAAGTTAAAAGTGTACATTTGAAAATATAAGTTTCATACTTGGGAAATTGAAGCAAGAAGATTGCCATGAGTTCAAGGTCAGCCTGGGCTAGAGGGTGACTTGAAGGCCAGCATGGATTACTTTGCAAGATGCTATATCAAAACAAAACCACAAACAAGGAAACACAAGGGTCATTTCTGGTTTTATCATTTGTATTATATTATTGCATTTTTTCTTCTCCTAGACTCCTTAACTTGCCATCAATTTATCAAATATTTATCACGCATTTTCTTAGTGCCAAAATAATGCATTATAGTCTCTTTGCTTGCTATGCCTTGCTTTTCTGTGTGTTTTCATGAAGACAGAATGAAAGAACTTTGTAAACTTTAGTTCTACATTAGCATGAAAATTTTATTGCTTACAGAGATTGCATTAATTAAGCACAAAGATTTTTTCTCAAAAATCGGCACTGTAAACTTTTTAAAGGTCATATAATTAACAAATTGCTATGGATAATTATTTTCTAAACTTCTAAAATTTTTCAGTGAACTTTGTCACTAGTCTAACATACTTCTTTTGTTAAGACAGGGACTGAATACTAAATTTCTTAAGTTCAAACTAGTATTCTTTATTAAGGCAGAACATCTGACTTTTCTCTGAGAATATGTCATTGCTAGCAACTGTGTTATTCTCATTAAGGTTTCAATTAATTATATTCAATAAGCCACAAATTATTTTTCCTCAATACTCACTCTACCCATTCTTTATAGTTCTTTTATCATGAACTCAAAAAATTGAAGGTGGTGAGTAAATTTAAAGCCTATTCAGAGTTATTTCACTGTGTATGCATGTGTGTGTTCGAGTACATGCACACATGTGTCAGTAGATCCATGTTATTAGGAAATAGCTTATATAAGGAAACCTAATTTCTGATATATGTTAATCAAGCAGTGGTCTATCCATGTAGTATTAGACATGTATGCTTTCTTACTCATTTTAACTACCATTACCTTGACTACATGCCTCTGCGGATGAAAAATATCCAGATAGTTCGTTGGCAGATGTGGCCGTATCTGAATGATGCTATCATAACCCTGACCTTGGGCATGGCTACTTGATGCACAGAACAGAATATAATCTGTATAAATACTACATGAGGAAATATGCTTCTAAGAATATGCTTAAACAAAAATTATAATCATCGACCACAAATTTTAGAATTTAAAATCAACATCCAGCATGTCATGGAAAAGCACCATCAAATTTATCCTAAGAATAAAATGGAAACATAGATATTAAAAGTTACAGTGAAGCAGAGACTTCAGTCACCAACATGGTAACAATATACCATGTTAGATATAAAACCAACCCAGTCCCTTCTCTTGAAGGTATTTCATGATCTGCAAAGTGCACGAGTCTGCAGTGGAATGTAGTGTAATAAATCTTAAGCCTGAACCATGTTTCATTTTTCATTTTCTTTTTGGTAGGCCTGGCTAATAAATTATATATATATAAATATTTCTATTGTTACTTTTCTCAACAGGCCTGACTCTTGGGTTTTCTTGGGTTCTGCAAAACTTAAGTCACCATTTATCTTTATAATTTCTACTATATGAGTTATCTGAAATGCTTCAGTGTTTCTTGCAACTGTAAAATATTAGTTAAATCTAATTCTTAGCTCTAGAATGGTCAAAAAGAAGTATAGTCAAATAATTTGTCAATAGATAGCATTTCTATTGTTTTTGAGATTCCTAAAGAAAAGGATCTCAAAGCAAAATGTTTCATACAATAAAGGATTATTGTGAATTCCATTTATTTGAATTCAGTACTGTTGTTTCATTAGCATTGCTCATAGTTCTGGCAATTTTGGTTTGAATGATGCTAAATAGTTCTGTATGTCTGAAATGGTTTAATTGACCTATTTACTTAAACAAGAATATTTCAGTAGATAGATTATAACACA
>RJWM01047858.1:0-11726 GCA_004363535.1 Dasyprocta punctata | reverse complement strand
GTATCGCCATACTATGTTAACTATTTGAGTGAAATACCTAGAAGTTGAATGGCTGAGTAGAATTAAATTTCTAGTTTTAGTGATTTGAGAAGCCTCCATACTGATCTCATAGTGGTTGTACTAGTTTACATTCCTAACAGCAGTGTAGAAGGGTTTCTTTTTTCCTGTTTCTATCCAGCATTTGTTATTGCTCAGTTTTTAACCATAGCCAGATTTTGAACAGTTTTTCATATACTTATTTGCTATTATCACTTCTGAGATGTGTCTATTCATTTCACTTGCCCATTTTGTGACTGGCTATTTTGTTTTGGGGTGTATAATTTTTTTGAGTTCTTTATATATTCTAGATACTAGTGGTCTGTCCATGGAACAGCTGACAATTTTTCCCAACAAAGTCTCTCTCTGCCCCCTTCCTCTTTCTCTCTTTGTCTCTCTTTCTCATCTTTCCTGCTCTCAAAGAAACAAATGTTTTCACTGACTCATGAACCACAAAAAATCATGATGAAGACCATATTTGACCAGTCATAATTAGTCAACCCTTGATGTAATATATGAGCTAAAATGTGTCATGTACAAAACGACTCTTTTAGGAAAACTGTGCATCTATATACATTACAAAGAATTCTCATGTACTAACCTTAGCAAGAATACTTCTTGTCATAACCTAAAATAAAATGGATTTACTCTATGTTGGTGATTTTTGAGCTATATTCCTATGCATTGCAATCTATTATATCCTTGAAACAAATGTTAAGTCTTGGCACAGGAAAAGATCTTTACTTTGAGCATCTGATTGAAAAACTGAGTATTTGGAATATCTCAAGATCAAAATATAACAAGAAATTGAGTCCTTTTTCAAGCAATGCTGAAATAGCAGCAAACAAAATTAGCTATCCTTCCTAAGCAACCAAAAACACTAAATTACCAAATATTTTAAGTATTGCTCCACAGGAAGTATAAGACAGAGGGGCCCAGGTGTAAAGGGAAGTAATAGCCAGAACCACAGAATTAAGTCAGGTTCATTTGTGGAGAGCTTACATGGCTGGACCAGAGTGAGCAGGATCTCAACAGAGTCTACCACCCTGATTCTATCAATCAGAGTTAGGAGGACTCAGGTGTCTAGAAATCCTGAAAAAGTAAGTCAGCAAGAACTTCAAGTTAGGGCCGGGGATTTAGCTCAGTGGCTTAAGCACCTGCCTGGCAGGCACAAGGTTGTGAGTTCCATCCCTGGTACCAATAAATAAATAAATAAATAAATAGATAAATAAATAAATAAACAAACAAATAAAAGAAAGAAAGAAAGAAATTCAAGTTAAATTTTAAAAAAATCCTGAGGATAAATACAAGAGAATGGAAAAACTATACTGTGGTATACTTACTCAAGAGAAATATGAAATAGCATATTTAAACAGTATAAAATACATTTGAGAGCAGAAAGTATCATCAGAGATAAAAACAGCTATTTTATTAGAAAACACAGCAAAGCTAAACTTGTAAATGTGTATGAACCTAACACAAAGGCTTATCCAATAAAAATAATAGAACTAAAATATTATGCAAGTCGACAAAATATTTGAAGATTCCAATAATATTCTCTTGATAACTGGTAGAAGTCAGATAAACACAGGAAAATTTCAGTAAAATATAGAAATGAATAATATTAACTTTTATGGCCTAATTGCAATTATGAAATACCATACACAAACAAGAAATAGTGCTCTTTTCTATGTGCAAGGAGCATTTAGCAAAGTAAATTACATTTGGTCCAATACAACAAGTCAGAGTGAGTGTACAGTGACTAAAGTAATGCATAGCATGCCCCCCGATGACAGAAATGCATTAGAAATCAATAATAAAAGTGCCATCAAGAAAATATCAAACTATTTAAAATTTGAACAACCTCTTTCTTAATCGCCTGAGTCTAAAAAGGAAGGGAAACTATAAAAATTTTGAACAAAATGAAAATAAAACATGTTATGTTTAAAGTTGTGGAATATAGCTGAAATGCTAAACACTTACATGAGAACAAAGACAGTTTCAGATTTATGACCTAAGTTTCCCATGATTAAAAAAAAAGTACGTTAACAGAAGAAAGTAATTTCAAAGTGCAAATCTCTGTTAACTAGAAAATAGTCACAGAATTAAGACAAGATGTGATCTAAAACTACAGTGACTGCTTAAATACAAAAATTTAGTACAATCAAAAATATATCATCACCATTAATCCTGCTCAAATACCACTCCTCACGCCCACTTTGAACACAGTTATCACATTTTGCTTGTTAATTTCTGAGGCAGTTCAGAAGTCTTCCTTCATTGTGTTTGCCTCAGTGTCTCGACTTGATTCAATATATTTACCTTTAATAGTCTCTTGGTCTTTTTGAATTTGAGAAAAAGCCTGACGTGACATGCTGCCAAGTCCACTGAAGAGGGGACGAGGAGACACTGAACCACTTTCACATGACAGAAGTTGTGGCAAACAACAGATCAACAATGGGCGATCAAAATCTAAGATGAATATTGATTTTTAATTTTTAAAATTTGCATTAGTACCTGTTTGGAGTACATAACATTTATAATACATCCTGGAGGTGTTGATATATGTACCTAACACATCTTAATTATTTTACAGTGAAAGGTGCATTGCTATTAATCTCTCTTAGAATATGCCCCCTCTCTTAGAACATATTTCAACATTTTTGCAAATGTTGTTTACTGTAATAAGATTTTTAAAAATTTAAACATTTGTCATATGACTCATTCAGCCCTTGTAAAATTTAAAACTCGTTTTATAGATTTTTTTTTTCTTTTTGTCTTTTTGAGACAAGAGTTTCACTATGCAGTTCAGGCCAGACTTGAACTTATTTTGTAGCCCAGACTGGCCTTCAACTTACAGTGCTCCTGCAGACTAAACCTCCTTAGTGTTGGGATTTCAGACATTTGCTACCATGCCTGGCTAAAATTAATTTTAAAAGATCAATATAGTTGATAAATTTCTTATCAGAATGACCAGAAAAAAATAAAGAACAGCAAAGAAGTATGATAAAAAAATGACAGAGGAAGACATGCTAGAAATTCTTACACAATTAAGTATGTCAAAGAAAGGATATGGAGAATTTCATGGTAATATTTTTCACAATTTAATGAAATAGACAAATTACAGGCATGCAGCACAACTTTACTTGAGGAATGATAGATAACACCGATGGTCAAGAATAAAATTGACGTTACATTGAAAATCTTCTACAAAGGATATTCTAAACCCAGATGGTTTCAAAGGAGTAATTTCATTAAATATTAAAAAAAAAAAAAAAAAACAGTGCCTGCTGTAGTCAGGGGTTACATGGAGAACAACTATATACAGGACACAGGGTTTGTAATACTGTTTTATAATAATCACCCAAAGTTAAACACAAGACGGTGCAGGAAAATCTGTCCACAACACTAAGACCCAGGATAGCCAAGGGCCTGGATCCCACAGCAATATCATGCAAGAGTCCCACTAGAGACCCAAATGCATGACAATGCCTCCCACAGTACCAACTAGGAATCTAAGAGCCCCCAATAAGGGCTCACGCCAGTTTATTTACGGTTCTGTGCTGGGAAGGCCACAGGTCAGTGGTGGAACTAGAAAGTCTATGCCAGCAGGGTGAAGAAGCTGTGCAGTGGGTTGAGGGTTCTACGTAGGAGCCGAGAAGTCACGCTCAAAAGAAGAAGCAGGGCTGCCCTGAAGAGCACCACAGCCATCCCCAATGGTAATGAGGTCCTGCACTCCTCCGATGATGGAGAACTGTTGAGCACAGGTCAGGAAGCCCAGCGTGACCAGCTTCTCCAGCACACAGCCTCCCCTCCGGAGCCAGGAAGCGATGCACAATGTGAGGAGCAGGGCTCCCGCAACGTGAACCACAGCCACTCTCACCGACGAGGTCCCGAGCTCCTCCGACGATAATGGCCGAATCCATATTGGAGAAGCCAGCATGACAAGCACCTCCAGGGGAACCAGCGGCTCCAACAGCAACTCTTGGAAGAACCCACAATGCCTCCTTCTTCTTCTCCAAGTCCCTATTTATGCTGGCAACTTTCTTCAGGTGGAGCATCTTTATTCAACACCAGCTGAACCAATTCAACTGGTGCCAAGTCGACCACCAGTTTGTAATCCATAACAGTGCGAAAGCAAACAGACTCTTTCAGAAAACAAGTAAACACTTTCTTACACTTTTATGAGACCAGGAATACTGCCATACTAAAAGCAGACCAAGGCCTTATTGAAAAAGCACAGATAAATAGTTGCTATAACTTATGAAAAAATAGTGAACAAAATTTTAGCAAGCCAAATTTTAAGATGAAAGACACTTCTAAGTCTTTTGAAAGTAAGACATTTTACTTAATTTTGGTGAATAGTCTTTTGCTTTTGCCTTCAGTAAAAAGTACTGAATATATGAAGCAGTGATTTTACTTGATAAAGTCATAGAACTTGCTTAAAGAAAGTTACTTAGAAGCTAAATATAAGATGTGTATAGTAGGTATTGTATTGTCTATTGTGACAAAGACTCCAGTGACTCAATTGTTACAATATGCCAATATGCTGGATTTCATTGCAAAGAGCAGTTAAGTTTGCAGATAGACTGAAGGCTGTTAATTTACATCAAGAAATGTAGATTAGGTAGGGTTATCTGCATGATGCAGCACCCTCACTACAGTCATTAAAAGTAGGAGAGGCAAGAGACAGAACAAGTTGTGACTAAGAAAGACCCAAGCGGCCAGAACTGGTGTGTATTGAGGGTGTGAGAAGATGATGTGGCAAGAAATACCGGCAGCAGTTAGAACCTGGAGGGAACTGGGAAACAGATGGTGCCCTTGGACTCCAGACAAGAATACAACCCTCCTGATACCATGACTTACTTGTTTGCCCTGAGCAAGTTATATTAGACTTTTAAACTATGAAATGGTAAGATTAAAGACTGTGTTGTTTTGGCCATTAAGTTACTGGCAATTTGTTGATGCATAATATAAAAGTAAGACAAAGTGTGATTTTGCATCATAGCAATAAAAAAATAGGATGGTGGTTAAGTGCTGTGTAACATAAACACTCAATTTGCTGTGAAACAGCATATAGCAAATGAACAAAAACGTGGCTTGCAAAAACTAGATAATGTTATGTTTTGCCAATAATCTATTACATACTTAAAGTTCTATGCAAAAGAATCTCTGCTCTTTTCTCATCATGCATCTTTTAAAATATACAATGTTTTGTTGAAAGAAGTGATTTTCAAATAAGGATAAAGCACTTTTCTTCACTGGATTAATAATTTGGCTCCCTTTATTTGGGTGGTAGAATAGCGTATTAGATATTTGGGTGACAGTAAATTCGAGAGATTATATTAGTGCTCCAACAAACCTGTTATTCTCTTGCAGGTATAAGCCAAATACATCTCTTTTATTTATGATGCCACCAAAAAATTGCAGTTTTTATTATAAGTAGCTTGTAAAGTGATATTACTGAAAAGATCTGTAGAGATTTTAATTTAATTAAAATTAGTTCATTTAACTAAAACAGTTTTTGCTAATTGCAACTTTTTTGATTTCCTTAAATATGGACACATCTCATATTTATTTTCTTATTTGTCTAAGAAATAAAGTTTAAAAATATAAATTACAAAAATGTCATTTTCTAAGTTGATCTTTGTACTATGTGAAATTTCCTTAATTCAGATAATCAGGATTTGGTACATGGACTAAAAGATTGACACAGAAAATAATGTCACAAGAAGAGTTAATAGAAGAGTTAATTCTATGTATAAATTCACACAGAGAAAGTTAATTATGCAATCTACTTTCTGTCAGAATTTTGGTAATGCTTTCTTCAATTTTCATAATAAATTATTTCTATATTAACTTCTTTAATTAATTTCATAAAAAGAAATTTTCAAGCATTTGGCATACATTGAGTATTATGACAAGGTATCATCTTAGTATTATTGTGTTCAATCCAAATGTACTTTAAGTGCTGACAGAACTCTGAACAAAATGAGATGCTGGGGCAGTACACATGTAGCACAGTATTTTCAATTAGTATTTTAATTACGCTTTGTGAAATCTACTGATACTTCTTTATTTCCTAAATATAAATGAGGTAAATCTCATCAGAGTTATCCACTCCCATGGATAACCATTTATATGGTAAACTTTGATTTACCACTGCATTTCAAAAACTCAATTGTCTCATGCTGTTCATGGAAGTCAGTAACAGGACACAGACTGTGATGCTATTAAAGCAATCTAATAACAGAATGTCTACTAAAATAATACAAATGAGTACTAAATTTGTATAGACTGCTAACAGTAGAACGTTATGATATTGTAGTGTTTGCTTTTGTTGTACTGCTTGCCAGTAAATAATACTACTCATGTAATTGTTTCCTATTCAATAGAATACAAATTTTGGCCCAAAACACAGCATTGCATTTATTATACTAAAATGTAGACTTTTCTCATTCTAGACATGTCTTTATAATTTCTGCATGGTTTTAGAGGCTGCCAATATTTTGTTAACCTTGCATTTATAACATCTTGACAATAAAAGGGGAAATGTTTTATCTTAGAACTTTTTATTGGATTATTTTGTATGTCAAGATTCAGAGTAAAAGTTTGTTTTTATTGTTTAAATTTTATACATACCAAAATTGCCATCCAACAATGAGCAAACAATATTTAAGGATGAATACAAACATCCATTTTATGAAGATTTCCATTGCATAATTATAAAGGAAAGATATAGATTAGACAGACTTTGTTACAACAAAGTAATAGCACCACAAAAACGTTGGTTGCTAGCATACAGCAAGAAAGAGCTCAACACCAATTGTGGAAATGCTGAAACCATTAACTCTTTTGGTTATAAAATTAAAATAACAACCTGTGTTGTCCACAACATAAGACCTAAACAGGATATAATCAGCCTTGAAAATTAAAAATTAAATTTGCCACTCCCCAATCACCTTACCTTAAACTGTCATTACAGAGATGCCATCAAACAAGAGAATAGTGAGGTATAATCTTAAGAATAACACTGACCATCATCATGCTAACAACAATGCTTACTTTCTGGATAAGTCTTTTTTTCCAGGAAATTGGGGGATTTCTCTTGCTTTAAGTGTGAAGAAATTGAACTATTAAAATTAAATGATTTTTAAATGCAAATCTATTATTGAATCTATATTAAATATTAAATGCAAACTATTGTGTAATTGGTGGATTAAAGACATTATTTCATATTGAAGGTATAGAAATATTTGTGTCCCTTAGATTATGAAGTTTTATTGGTTAGTGTTATCTAGAGACACACTCACCATATATACATATATATGTACATATCCTGTGAAAAAATGCAATGAATATTTACATAAAAAATGTTTGCAGTTACAGACACATTGTCATTAGTCATCCTCAACATGCTTCTTACTTGGAACTCACTTAGACCATCGTTCTTGCCACTTTCTGAACCTGTGTTAAAAGTCTTTCACGAATGTCATTTGAGCACTGTCATAGCTGTCTTCAGTACTCAATCAATTTTTAAAAATTATCTTTCATAGCTGGGCATAGTGGCACAGACCTTTAATCCCAGCACTTGAGAGGCTGAGGCAGGAGGATTGTTGTGAGTTTGAGATCAGCCTGGGCTACAAAGTGAATTCAAGGCCACCCTGAACTGCATAGTGAGACCCTGTCTCAAAAAATAGAGCCAGGGATTTAGCTCAGTGGCATAAGTACCTGCCTGGCAGGCATGAGATTATGAGTTTCACCCTTGTATCAAAAAAAAAAATCTTTCGTGGTCATTTTGATTTTAGAGATGAACCAGAAGCAGCAGAGCGAGAGATCCCTTGAATAAGGTGGATGAAGACCCACTGCATTGTTTTTACAATGCCTGCCTTTCCACTGAATGGCACCTGGCCACAGCATTCACTGTATCTGATCAGGCCTCAGAAAGATCATTTTACAGGCCTGGGGCCAGCAGCCTGAGTATCTCTTTGGAGGATGACAGTATGCAATATAGCAAGCTGGGGGATTCTCTTCTGTCTTGTCTTCGAGGCCCAGTATTGTTCTCATTGTTTGTTTGTTTTTCAGCACTGGGGATCGAACTCACAGCCTCGCACCTGCCAGACAGGCGCTTAAGCTGCTGAGTCAAACTCCCAGCCCTGGTTTTTTGAAGCAGGGTCGCACTATGCAGCTCAGGCCGGCCTTTCGCTCGCGTTGTAGCCCAGGCCGGCCTCGAACTCACAACGTTCTGCCTACCTCAGCCCCTCGAGTGCTGGGATTAAAGGTGTGCACTATCACGCCCGGCTTGTTCTCATTGTTTTGCTTTATCCTGATTAATTTTTTTGGCCTTATTTTATACTCTGTTTTTATTCTTTTTATTGTGTTTTTTTTTGGGGGGGGCTTGATTTTACTATACCTGTTGGAATGGTCAACTATTCTAAAAATAACAAGATATACTATAGTAGCTATTGTTTTCATAGTATCTTTCTTAGCAGTTCTGTACCAGTTCTACTGCTTTGTTTTGATTGACTTTGTTCTGTTATGTTTTGTTTGATTTTACTATCTTTAAAATAAAAATAAATAAATAAATAAATAAAAATAATAATAAAAGAAAAAGAAAGATACTCACAGAAGACACACATTAATGCTTCAGAAAATAGAAAAGAACAGCAGCATAAGTGTGTTCTAAATAATGGGAGTCTCTTGAGGGGGAATCAACATCATTGCTTTTTACCACAGGAACTTTTTTATTTATATTCATGTTAATTTAACTGGTTATATATGTGTGTGTATGTATATATATATATATATATATATATAAGTGTATATAGCATAAAGTGTATATAACTTACACACACTGGAAGGGAATTTAGTAAGTAAGTAGACTTACAGGAATAGGGGTGGGATAGTGCAATAGTCATGCGTGTGCTGGAGAGTCAACTGACCTACTTGCTGACCCAACAAGCCGGAAGATGCAGAACAAGAGGGATGGAGGCTGCACAGCTAGTGCCAAACTGAGACTGAAAGCCTTAGAGTCCCTGGTGTGATTTGCATAAAATGATGGAAGAAATTAGAGTCCCATGTCCAGAGACGACACCAGAAGCATAAAACATAGCACTTGAGCAGAACAAAGCTTTTGAAACACAGGTCAACTTCTTGTTTCTTTCTTTTCATCCTCTCTGGTCTACAAACTTATTGCATACTGACATCCACAATAAGGGTGTGTCTTCCCGATCAGTTTGCTTGCCTACATTTTACTAATCTTGGGAAAATCCAGTAGATACACCAGAGAGCATGCCTTCTAAATGTGCTAGGAATCTCTTCATTTAGTCAAGTAGATAATCATGACTAACCATCACAGAAGTGTAAATGTGCCTAAGAACATTTTCACTCATCAAATTTCTACTCAAAAATAATACTATGTATTCTGGTTTGAGAATAATAAATTAAATATTTAGAGTTTTTGCCTATTATTTGGAGACTTTAACAACATTATAATGATTTGAAAAATATACAACTATTTGAAAATGAGGTATAATGCAATGCAAAATACATTGGATTCCATTGCTAAAAGGTAATAAAATTTAGCTTAATAGGTAGAGTACATAGTTGTGACTTTTGGCATCCACCACATTCAACACAATAGTTGCCTTGGGACATTTTGAATGCTTCAGCATTTTTCCTGTGATAAAATTAATGAGGATTTATACAGGCACATTTTTGAGAATAGAGAGAGACAGTTGTCTTAAATTAAATAAAAACTCAATAGGTCTTAAAATTTTCTCACACATGCAGATGCACTAGGCTAGTATCATAACACTTGCTGTTTTCTGGCTACCTCAGTCCACACTGCTGGTTCCTGCAGAAATCAGATGCATTTGTGTCCTGTCCTATGACAACTTAATGTTCCTGTCAAAATGCAAAGTATTTACCCATGAATCATTTGGACTTCTTAAAAATAAATGTGATTAATTATTTAAAGTGATTTTCATCACTTTTGAAGCACTCCAGGCATTGCCTTCCAGGAGCTAGCTGTATATGCTGTCTCCTTTTAACAGCATCTTTCTGTGTCTACTGTAAATCAAGTTTTTGTTTAGCACTTGTCCAAATTCCAGTGCAAGCTCAGTCTCCCATACATTGCATTCTCAGTGTCCCTTACATGGCTTTTACTGTGCCATTTCATTTTGTACAGGAATATATCACAAAATCCCCAGTTACATTTTCAGTTCTATGTGCACGGTGATAAATCCTCCCTCTTGCTGGAGGCCATTTTCACAGCTTTCTCTCTCATAATTAAATGAGCACCAACAAGCATACTCTGCATGTAATTTAAAGGCTCAAAAACATTTTTTCTTAATATTCCTCTTAGCCAAAATGATTTTATCATTGTTCTTCCAGTCCTTAACATTTTAAATACATTTACTACTGATCGTGGCAAAGGTTATTTCTTAGCACTATTTAATCCTCTTTACATATTTAATTATCATCAAGCATTTCCTTTTTCCTATGCAAATTCATTGTAATATAAAGCTCTAGGTGTGTGTCTAAAAAGCTTATGTTGAAATTTTGACAGCGAGATATACAATATTAAAAAAACTAAGTGTCCATTTTAAAAGCCATTTGATTGTGAGAGTTCAGTTCAGTTTTTGATCTGAAATGCATAAATCTTAAGACTAAAAGATTATAATATTTGATAATTCCTTATGGAGTAACATGTGATGAACATCACAACTTCCAACCAAAGAGAAATTATACCTTTTGAGTTCTGTCATACCCAAGTGTACCTTCAGGGATATTATACACCTTACTATGTGATGAATATAAGAAATATTATGAGACAGATACTAAACAAATGGGAGCCTTTATCTTCTATGCTTTAGGAGAGACAAGATACGAGAAAGAAAGCAAGGATGTGTTTAAGGACAGGAAAAAGTACCTGGGGAGTCATAAGACATTTTAACATTCATATGAGAAAAATCAACAAGGTCTGGAGAGAGTGAGACATTTGGTGCGGTAAATATTTACTTGACAATGTGCTCACTTGCAAACAGAATAGATTCTTTCAAGGGAACAACATAAATGCAAACACTGTGCATAAGAGAGAGGGAAAGAGCAAGAGACAGAGATGGGGAGAGAGAAGTAAAATTGGCTGTAGAAAGCTGATTTCTTGGGAGGGAGGCTTAGGAAAGTGTTTTCATATTATCTGCTTTTGTTGTGCTCTTTGTGTCATGTTCACTGGGTAACAAACTAAAAACAATATTGTAGGACCTATACATCCATTTGGTACTATAATGGTAGAAGGTTGCATCGGCGAAGTAGAATTAGATCATAAAAAAAGCAAATAAGATCACAAAAAAGAAATACATTATAGTAAATTACAAGGGAGATGGTGCTAAACGTGGGCCTCCTCTGAGGCCGCATGGGTGCATTATCCCCCACAACACAGAATATAACCCAGATACAGCTTGAAAATTCCATTGTTATCTCTTCTATCTAAAAAGCAATTTTTAAGAAACAAAGGCATTGATCTCTAATTTGACATACTCAAACTGTATCAGTGATTCCTCATATGTGTTTAATTAGGTCATTATGCTTATAAATCCCTAGCATAAATGCACTACATTAATTCCCAATTCTACACAATAAATTTAGGCTATCTTTATTTTCTTTATTAGGAATGTCTTGTGAATAAT
>RJWM01047857.1:0-11208 GCA_004363535.1 Dasyprocta punctata | reverse complement strand
AGCACTTCCTTTATTCTCTCAGACTCAAATTATTTCGTTCTCTCTGCCGATCTCTTCCAAAATACTCACACACACTTCTGCTATGCCCTTGCTGCAGCGTTAGTCTCTGCACAAAACTAAGTCACCTCATAATGTTATAGCAGATGAGTAGAAGCTACAGAGTAACTGGCCCTGTTTATCTGCCCTCCTGAAACAAGCACAGACTGCTGTGCTGTAAGTTAGAAATAATCCTGTCTTGAGAGACATTTAGAATTCGCTAAGATGCTGTTTAACTAATTTATCCCCACCTTCTCCTCTCAGCCCAAGGTAGGGGCTCTACAAATCCACGTGAGATAAATGAAGGAGTCCCCAGTGCTACAGGTTTCCAGTAGATGTCAATGTAGCAAGTGGATTCCAGCCTGTCCTCCTGCTATGGTTTAAAAGATCAGGGATGACCTCCAAACTCTCACGCCCTTAGAAGGTAACTGGGTCACGGGGGCACGGCAGCCGACTCACTGCTAGCAGCTACGGCCTCATGCCAGGCGGTCAGGAAGCATCTCTCTCTCGGCTCCGCCCTGCACGCCTGCTTCCTGGCCCCCATGAGGCGAGCAGCCATCAGCTGCCAGGCTATTTCTACCTGGGAGCCAACCGACCCACAGACCGCATCCATGAGCCAAAACAGGCCTCTCCTTTAAGTTGCGGTGTTAGAAAATGACTAAAACCCTTACTATACTTTTTAATATTCAATCAAAAGAATATGCTAAAGCCCACTAAGTAAACCTTTCACTTGAAATCCATCTCTTTAACTAGTCAGGTTCTATCTCACACTGTTTACCTGATTCAGTCTGGTTTTGTTTAGGACTTCTTATTTTTTGTTTGTTTGTTTTTGCCTATTTTATGGAACTGGGACTTGAATCAAGAAACACTGAGCTGCATGCCCAGGCCTTTTTAAAGACAGGGTTGCCCAGGCTGGCCTCAAATTTACAATTGTCCCGTCTCAGCCCCTCATGTAGCCGGGCTTACAGGCCTACACCACCACACACAGCCTGAGTCTAGTTTTAGCACACTCTTCTCAGCCTCCTTTAGTCACTATGGCTGCATCTACTGAGCTGTTCGCCCCAGTTCCAATCAAACCAAGGAGGCAGCTTAGCTTTTAAGTCTTTAACCCACCTCCCAAGCCAAGATACCCAGGGAATCCTGGGCTCTCAGGTCTCCTTTGCTATAACCATTAAAAGCCCCTGCTTCTGGCTCTCACAGTTCATCTTCTGCTTTGATTCTTGCTCCTTTTATTGCTCCAGCCAATTCTCTAGCTTGGAGATCAAATGCTATCACTGACCCCCAGTCCAGCGGCTGCCTCTACTGCTGTTTTTAGTAAGCCAGGCCTCTGTCACTGGATTAGAGCCCTACCCCACAGGACCCGCTTCCTCCTACACGCCGAGGGTCCCTGCCTGTCCAACACCTGGGCCACATCAATCTGAGCTCTGCTGCCACCGAGCTGAGATGGCATCCGGATCTATGATCCTTTGGACTCCGCCTCTGACACACTGCCCAGGGCTGTCGTCTGGTAAGGTTCCAGCTCGTTCCCAACACCCACCTCCACGACACCCTGAGGAGCTAGCAGACCACTCCAGGATGAGGACACGCAATCCTAAGTAAGTTTTTCTAAATTCTTTGTTTTCTGAGACTAACACTGGGCTTTTGGTCATTTCAATACAGTCATCTTGACCAAGGTAGTAACTTAAGATATTATCTAATCCCAAAACATATAATTTAGAATATAATCTTCTAAATAATGCTAATTTTATGATATCCACCTATAGATAAGACAATTCTTTCTTTGATATATAATAAATATTGAAGAGCTCATAAATTCAGGAGATGTAAAACTGAATTCCATATCTACTACTCCTTAATTGTAGCTTCCCTAATTATGGAAGATGCTTATGCTAAGTCATTTTCTCATTCATATAATGATGATGAAGCTGACAGCAGACTAATGAATGGTGCGAGGCACCAAACACAGAACCTGGAACAAAGCAAGTACCAAAACATTAGCACCCACTACTAGCATCCCTAGGGTTCACACACGTGTGTTTATGTTAAAAGAAGGAAGGGGACAGCAAGCTGCTTATAGAGCACAGAGCAGCCTTCCGGGAGCCTCTCTGTACGAGGAGGCCCAGGACCGTGCTCCCCGCAGAGGGCGGGATCTTGGCAGCAGGTCTGGGAGATGTGGCAGAGGCGCTGCAGTGCCCAGCTAATAGCATGCAGGAAGAGGAGAAAGCCTTGATCTATAAGTTCCTCCCTGAAACCTGACATCTTCATGAGCCAGTCTTGCCAAATCATTCTCCATGCAAGTCATCGTCATTGTGAAACAAAACAAAACCTCCCTCCTCTGTTCTCATCCTTCCAACTTTAGTTCAAAGGTGACCTCCTCTAGGCAACGGTCCCCAGCTCTCCTGGAGAGGTGGAGAGATTGGTGCTCACACAACAATGTGTCTTTCTGTTTCTGTCCTGCAAACCATACCACAAGGGCAGAGCCTAGAACCTGTTCTCTGTGTGTCTCCAGGATCCGGCACAGGGGAGGAGGAGTGGAAGATAATAAGCCATTCGGTACCACTGTTCTGGGAAGAACCCAGATCAATGCTGCGTAATCACCCGGGGACATGGCTCTCCTTTGAAAACCTCAGGAAAAGAGCATTAAATTAAAAATCAAGAGATCTGGATTCTACCCTCAGTTCGGTCAAAAATTCTGGGACTTCAAACAAATCATTCACTCTCACAGTACCTTAGTTTTTTGACTGGCAAAGAAACAGTCATTTGTCCCTCAACTATCCTTCATTAGATGTCTATGATATATAAACATGTGCATACACATATATACTCAAAATGTGGAAGACTTCTGAAATTGTTACATAAGAGCAAATTCTGTCTTATTATTGTCTCACAGCTTGATACTTTTATAGCTATCTGTTTTGCCAAAAAACATGCTGTGAAATAAATTGACTATTTACCACAATAACTAAAAGAACTGTTGTTTTCCCTAAAACCCCAAAGGCTGTGTAGTTTACATACCCAAGAGGGGTGAGCACAACAAACATAAAGAAGCAAAGATGAATAATCCAATTAATTCGCATTTGCTCACACCATTGACTACAGATCCCTCTGATAACAATATGCTTTTGTCCTAACAAACCTGTGAGACAATTGGCCAGTATGCTTCGAGATGTTTATATTCGAAGGCAGGGACTCTTGATGACGGTCTGAATATCCTCTTCTATCCTGTTTGACCCTACAGTCAAAAACAATTACAGGTGGGCCACAGCCAGCCAACAGAGCACAGCGAGCTGCCAAACACCCTACAGAGGCCCAAGAGACAGACTTTAATACCAAATGGGCCAACTTCAATACAAATGCCACCGTGAGGACCCGAGGAGCTCCACAGACGAGGAATGAGTGTGTCCACGGCACCGCGGGTCCCCTGACGGTGTTGTGACGCCTGCGGACACTGAGGCAGCCCCTCATTCCCCCACCCGCTCTTGGCGGGGGCGCCTCACCAGCGGGGGCTTTCTCTGCTCATGTCAATGCCCCTCACAGGGTGTCAGCAACAAAGAGAGGGCACAAGACCCAGCCTCTGAGAGGGGCTTGGCGGCCCAGGCACAGATTCTCAGCTAGCTTCCTGCCGAGCAGCGCTCGGCCTGGGGCGGCCCCACTCCTGGCGACTCCCTCCACCCCCCTCTGCCCCCTCGGAGGCTTGCTGCTCAACACACAGCTCCCAAACCAGCAGCAGCTAGGACTGCGGGTCTCCGTGCCAGAAGCGCACCCCTTGGAGCCCTACAAAGGAGAGTCTGTATTTTATCAAAGTCACCAGGTGAGTCACCTGCAAGCTAAAGACAACCAGGTCTCGGGACCAGCACCCTCACGTCCCTCTTCCTCAAGGACAGGAGGCCCCCACCCCACCCCGGTTTGCACACCTCCCTCCTGAGAGCCACCTCCTCTCCAGGCCCCTCTAGTTCCCTTGGCCACCTATGGGCCATCCCCTCCCACGCAGGACCCCTGGCCTGCCTGCCTGCCACAGGCAGCCTCGGGAGCCGACAGGCCTCCTGCTGATGACCACATGCTGTTGGCCCTTCCACGTCAGAGCTCTTCACCATTGGGCTCCACCCCCCGATCTGAGGCCAGCACCCCGCCCCCAAGATTCAGGGACCCCAACTATTTTCCTGTTGCCTTGACAGACACCGCCGCCCACTCTGATCCCTGGAGGAAGACACTCTCATTGCACCAGCCCAGAGGCCTCCTGCTGAACAGGAAAGGAGCTCTCCTGCCGCAGAGGAAGGCAGAGCTCCCCGGGCTCTGCCAACCGCCCAGGACACGCTTCTCCTCCTGCTCCTGGGATGGAGGGAGCCGGGCACCCCCTCCCTCCTGCATGACAGCCGTTAAGTAGAACGGCATCTTAACAGTACTGATGAACATATTTCCTCTTAGCCTCTTCTTGCCAGCCAAACAGCTCAGGTCTCAAGGAGCAAACGAGGGACATCCGAAGAGCCCTCTGGATTAGAGCAGGTCACACGGACTGTGAGAGCACAAGCTTGCGGACTCCCTTTCACAGGACTTCTGCCCCGTACCCCTCCAGGTGCACCAGCCTCTGCTGAGGTCCCGGCACAGCTGGAAGGTGCCATTGGCCCAGCCCCTGCGGCTCCCTACACCGGGCCTTCTCCCCTGTGGCTCTAGGGACCTCATCCCTGATGTCACTTTCAACACCAATGGACACAAGCAACCCAAATGTGGATCTCTGACTTGCACTTCACCTTAGAACTCCAGGCTCACTTGTACAAACGCCTTCGTTTGTTCAGTTTCCGATCATTTCTCCAGCTTTATTAAGGCAAAGCTACGTACCGTGGACTATAAATATTTAAAGTATACAAAGGTGATGAAACAGTGAGCACATCCATCACCCACAGAGGCTTCCGTGGGCCCCACTGCAATCCGCCTCTCCTGCTCGGGCCAGGCAAACACTGATCTTAGTTTGCATTTCTAGGGATTTGTATAGATGGAATTACACCAAGAGCGTTCTTTTCGCCTGGTTTCTTTGTACCCACCATTAGTATTTTAAAATTCACTCACATTGTGGCATGTGTGATTTGCTCATTTTTTCTTTTTTCTTAACTGCTGGGTTCTATCCTATTGAATGATGTGGATTTGAATTACTTCCACTCTGCAGCTATTATAAACAAAGCTGAAGTGAACGTTCCTGCATAAGACTTTATGTATGTAATCCCAGGGACTCAGGAGGGTGAAACAGGAGGATCACAAGCTCAAGGCCAGCTTGGGCAACTTCCCAAGATTCTATCTCAAAAAGTAAAATAAAGTAAAGTAAGAGTTGGGGATGTGGCTCAGGGCAGCATTTGCCTAGAATCCAAGAAATACTGGGTCTAACCCCTAGTGCCACCAGAAAAAAAAAAAAAGAAATAGAAACAAAAAGAAGAAAAAGACTATGCAAACAAATGCTTTCATTTTATTAAGGTAAATACCCAAGAATGGAATAGGGAGGTCACACGTTAGGTGTGTGCTTAATGTTTTAAGGAATTGCCAAGTTGTTTTCCAAAGTGATAAGACATTTTTTCTACCAGTACAGTATTCTCATCCCACTGAGTTACTTAGCACCTTTGTAGCAAATCAGAATGTTAGGCCAGGCATGGTAGTGCGTGCCTGTAATCCCAACACTCAGGAGGCTGAGGCAGGATGATTGCTGCGAGTTCAAGGCCAGTCTGAGCTACAAAGTGAGTTCAAGGCCAGCCTGAACTGCATAGTGAAACTCTTGTCTCGAAAAGGAGGTAACAAAAATAAAAAAGTTAATCAGAATGTCTTGACCCACGTCTGGATTCTCTATTCTGTTCCACTGATCTGTGTGTCCAGCTTAGCACTAACACCACACAGCCCTGATTACATGAGGTCTAACGTTAAGTCTTGAAATCAAGCTGTTATGTCCTGAAGTTTGTTCTCCGTTTTGGTTCTTCTAGGTCCTTTAAATCAGTAAGTCAAGCACAGTGCCAGCCTGTAATCTCAGCACTCTGGGAAGCTAAAACAGGAAGCTCATAAATTCAAGCTCAGACTGAGTAACTCAGTAACTTAGCAAACCCTGTCTCAGTAACAATTTTAAAAAAGGGCTGGGGATGTAGTTCAGTGAGACTGGTAATTTCAAATAAGTAAACTGCTGGTGTCTTGGGGTTGGTGGGTGCACTAAATGTACAGACCACTTTAAGTAGAATGGCATCGTGACAATACTGAGTCTTTTAATTGATGAGTATGATATTTCTTACCATTTATTGAATTCTTATTTAACTTCTCTTGTTAATATTTTATACTTTAAGTATATACGTCTTACATATTTTTGTCAAATTTATTTCTAAGTATTTTATATTTTTGATTCATTATATATATATATATATATATATATATTTTTTTTTTTTTTTTTTTTTTTTTTTTTTTTTTTTTTTTTTTTTTTTTTTGCCACACCAGGGATCGAACTCACAACCTCGTGCCTGCCAGACAGGCACTTAAGCCACTGAGCCAAACTCCCGGCCCTAGTTTTTGAGGCAGGGTTACACTATGTAGCTCAGGCCTGCCTTGTGCTCGAGTTGCAGCCCAAGCCAGCCTTGAACTCACAACGTTCCGCCTACTTCAGCCTCTCAAGTGCTGGGATTAAAGGCATGAGCCACCACACCCGGCTGATTCATTATAAATTGTACTGAGAATTTTTTTAAATTTCCATTTTATTAATACATAGAAGTACAAACGATGTTTGTAATATCAGTCTTATGTCCTGCTTGTCATTTATTAGTTCCTGCAGCTTTTTTCGCCTTTTTTAAATGTTTCTTTTGAGTTTCTACAGAGGCATCTGTGCCCCCCAAAACTCACACTGAGACTTAATCTCAAAAGTCACCTGGTGATGGTACTTGCAAGTGAGGCTCTTGGGAGTGCAGGGGAATTTAGATAAAGTAATGAAGGAGCCCTGTGATTGCATTAGTGGCTTCATCAAAAGAAAGAGAGAGGGCTCAGCATAGTGGTGCACACCTGTAATCCCACCATTCTGGAGGCTGAGGCAGAAGGATCACAAATTCAAGCACAGCCTGAGCAGCTTAGCAACTTATCAAGACCCTGTCTCAAAATAAAAAGTATCAAAGGGCTGGGGATATAGTTCAGTGCAAAGATGCTAAGTTCAAGCCCCAATACTACCAAAAAAGAGACAAATAAGCGAGCTGGCTTTGTCTTACTATGTGATGCCCTGAGTGACTTTGGGACTTTGCCTGCAGAGTCCTCACCAGCAAGAACTCTCCCTAGATACAGTACCTCAACATGGGCCTGCTCAGCCTCCAGAACTACTCTGTCTGTGGCATTTAGCTATAGCAACATAAAGCAGACTAAGACACCCACCCATCTCACTAACTACTCTCCTCTTTTATTCTAACATTCACATCCCTTAAGTCAAAGGAAGCCCCAACTTTCTTGCGCTTCCTTTGGCTCACCTCCATTGAAATGCTACCTCTTCGTACCTCTAGGGATGCTCTGATTCCACCTAGCCCTACTCTGCTCCTCCGGACAATGCTGTGATGCTAAACGATGCTTTTCAAAAACAGGAAGTGGCCTAAATCAACCTATGTTCATAGGACCTGGAGCCAAATCTTAGCCGTGCTTTCAAGGAACCCAGGGAGGGGGCTGTACTCACAACTGGTAGGCGTGGCAGAGAGAAGGTGGAACTCAACTGCAAAAATTCACTCTCATGTGGAGCCCAGTACATCGCAGCCCTAATCATAACTACATTTGTGTCAATGTGATTATTATGTTTCACCCTCACTGTACTCTCCGCTAGACTGTCAGCCCCCCGAGGCAAGAACTATGTCTATCCTGATCATTACTAAAATCCTATGAGTACCCGGCACACAGTCTAATCAGTTACTTTAGCCCTGGCAGATAAAAAAGAATTTAATAGACTCCCAAACAAAGTTCTGAGACAAAGTGGTACTCCTCACATTACATCTTTTCAGCAAAAGCTAATAATAAGA
The DNA here is from genome assembly GCA_004363535.1 of Dasyprocta punctata. Taxonomy (NCBI): domain Eukaryota; kingdom Metazoa; phylum Chordata; class Mammalia; order Rodentia; family Dasyproctidae; genus Dasyprocta; species Dasyprocta punctata. The sequence goes on along the minus strand of RJWM01047857.1, from coordinate 3,169 downwards.
ATGAACATTCCTTGAGGTCCCACCTTTTAAGATTTTTAGGGACTATATGATTTTTACAAGTCATCTCATTTACGACTCATGACAAACTACAATTACTCCCACTTTACACACGAGGCCTCTGAGGCGGAGAGGCTGTATAATCCACCATGGGTTGCACAGATGAACGGCAGAGATGAGATTCAAACCCTCCGAGCCTGGCCTCAAAGCTCACGCCATGAATCACTGCCCTGTGAAGACAATGAATTCCTGAGGACCAAAGAACTGACCCAAACGGAACAAACTGAGAGGGGAAAACTGTACAAGAGAAACTGTTCTTCTGAAAACTCTGTTCTTTTGAAACCGCCTAGCTCTGTAACTGCTTCATGGCTTTGTAATTACTTTCTTGACCCCCATAACCACGAGGACGTAACTGAACATACAGGACGCATGACTATACCATTGCACCAAGCTTCATGAACCGATGATCATTCATCTACCCTTGTAACCAATGATTGCGCCCTGCAAGCTAATCATAAGAACTGCCGGGCTGTTCTGTCTCGCCTTTGTACCTCCTTTGTACCTCCTGCTTATGCATTATATGAAAGTCCTAGACCACCAAAGATCAGGGCCCGATATTCTGGAAATGAACCCCATCAGCAACCACTGATGTAAATAAATCTGCCTCCAAATCCTCAGAGTCATTTCAGTGTTTCTGCCTGCTTTTGCAAAACAGCATAAAGACAAATTCAGACTTAGAACTGCAAGCCACCACTTCCATGTTCCATTAAAACACTAAATATTCCCATGTCTGACCCTTAATGATACTTAAAATAATAGTCAAAACTAAAACCACAGCACAAATTATCTTAATTTAAAATACTAAAACCACATCTTTCTTTTCAATTGACAGAAACTAAAATTCAGAATATTCTCATATTAAAAATACTTTCTACTGCACTAAATCTCTGTTTTACAAAAATTCACATAGCCTACTTTTATCTGCCAAGGGAAGCCTGATCTCCAAACAAGGCCCAAAGGTACATGCGGTGCGCTGCCCTGGCTTTCTAGTATGGGGAGTATAAGTGTGTGGAGAAAGCCACCATCCCAATGGCTTCGTTTCTCCAGATCTCGAAGCACAGAGTTTAGGGAAATAATACATAACAAGTCTGCCTGGGCCCTGAAAACTTTTTCTATGCAAAAGAAACCCAGAAGCCAATGCAAGTCAAGTAAACAGACTGGACAGGAAGTAAGAACAAATGATCAGATGTCTGCCCTGCAGATGCCTCTGTCCAAGCATTCAGCAGCCTCTTTGGAGGCAATGACCAACTTTTACCATGGGGTCTCAGGGGCTAGGGACTCCCCGCCATGCACACATGCACACCTTGATGCCGCCTAATTGGTACACTATGGAATACAAAAGGTCCTAAGAAGAATATAATTAGAAAGGGAAAATTTAACTCACCTTCCACTGCTCCTCAGGAAGTAGTTTCACAACCACCAGATCTCCATTTAAGGCTCTATTACGAGCAACAACCCCATCAATAAAAATGTCCCGATCACCATCCTAGGTTGGAGAGAGAAATAAAAGCACAGTCAGATTACCATGGCCTGGAACCAAATCTTAGTCCCTTGGTTTAAAATGTTCAGACTGCAGTCTGTCTACTGACTTACCAAGAACGTCAGTACGTGGCCACACTCACATGCAAAGGGAACTCAGTTTCTCTTGGGGATAGAAAGAAATGGTAATGAGCACCTAAGAGCAGACTAGGAGAACACAGGAACTCACCAAACACACAGAAGAACTGCCGCAGGCAGGACAAAAGCAAGCAAATCCACACAAGCACCCAAAGCAAAAACTGTCCTAACTGAAATGAGAAAGAACTTAGTTATTCTTAGGTTATTCTTTTTGGTTTTAAGTAAAAGAAAGCATGCTGATACTTTTATTCTGAATGGATTTCTTAGAAAGCACCAATGCAGGGTAAAAACAGAAGAGATGCTGGACTACAAAAGACAAACAGTAGATACAATAACCCCCCAGGGAGGCATCTGAGGGCAGGATCTGGGGTCTCTCCAGGAAACCAGCAAAGTCATTTTGCCTATCAGGAAAGTGGCAAAGAAAACAAAGTGGCGAAGGAGAAGGCAAAGAGAGAAGGAAAGAAAAATAACATGTAAGTGCATAAAACATCCTCGTCCCCACCTCTCTGACTGAAGAGCAAGGTGAGTGCCAGGTGCAGCCCCATTCCTCTCAGTCAGAAACGTCCGGCTCCCCGCCGGGGCCACAGGGGCACAGAGGCTGCGCCTCTCACTCAGCAAGCGCCGGGTCTTCCTGAGAAGCTGAATTACTCTGCAAAACCACTTATATGGCAGAGGCGGCTAAAAAAAGGGAGCCTTTAAAGGTTAGGCCCCAGGAAAAGATTAAACACCTTCAAAATCTTCACCAATATACATGAACTCTTATCGCTGTTCTCTCAGAAACTCATACTAGAGGCATTTTTTCAGAAGACAAATCAAATGTTAGGTTTTGTTTTCTTTTCTTTTTTTTCTTTTTTTCTTTTTTTTTTTTTTGGTCTTTTTGAGACAAGGTCTTGCTATGCAGTTCAGGCTGGCCTTGAGCTCACTTTGTAGCCCAGGTTGGTCTCAAACTTGCAACAATCCCCCTGCCTCAGCCTCCCGAGTGCTAAGATTACAGGTATGTGCCACAATGCCTGGCTCAAATGTTAGTTTTTCTTATGGGAGGTGATAGCAAAAGGGTCCTGTGAGACACTCGATGTGGCTAAGATTTAACACTCGAAGGGCTGAAGGTGATTACTACAAAACGCTAGTAAGATACAACTGGTACCCCAAAATTGCCAAACTGCCAGCGGGCACAGTCGTTCAGCACTTTTTTATAGTTTACAATTATAAATCATTAGCGATCTTTTGGAACAACTTTTGGTTCAGTCTCCAGTCTAGTTATGGGTTGGCAGCTGTGGCCGGCACTCTACCAACCTGATGAAACCCATTCCCCAGACCCGAGGAACAGTGACTGCATTCACCACAGAGAATCGCCGCAATGGGCCGCAGGACGAGCTTCTCAGAGAAGTAAAAAGACAGCAGAGTGAACTGCTAGCTGAGGGTGGCCCACTGCCATCCAAGGCTTCTGCAGTTTATAAAGCGACGTGGCCTTGGGCACCTCCCTGGACTGGAGAGA
>RJWM01047856.1:0-11728 GCA_004363535.1 Dasyprocta punctata | reverse complement strand
GGTACCATTTTAAAAGAGGATAGAACAAGTTAATATTTCTTTCACAATTACTGTATCACATGCAACTAAGAACAAAAACTGCAGGGCACAGAGTGTAATGGATCAGGGTGACTATTCTAGAACAGCTTGAACCTCCGTGTAGCCTGGAAGAAAGGCTACGTGAGCTGAATTCAGAAGCACGCTGTAGTTATGAGGGGCCGAATGTGCTCTTTCATAACTTACAATAGAAGGACTCTCAAGGAAAAGCACTGAGCACAGTGAAAAGGTGTGCTACCCTCCATGTCCCCCCACAGATAAATACACGTAAAACGGTCTCTAAATCATTAATACTTTTTGCTACAATTGCTGAATACTAAAGTAACAAATTGCCTCTCTCATTTTACTCATGTTATGACTCCTGTCTCATGAATGGAATTATTACTGCTAAAGCACATTGATTGAATTTTAATGTTTTGAGGCACAAAAGGTCAAAAGGGTTTGATACATTTGCTCCATGTTCTGAATGCACTGTAATTGTGTTTGAAATAATTGTATTAAGGACAGAAGAAAGAACAAAATGAGGAAAATGTACCACGTTTCTATTCTGTTCTAGATTTTTAATATCCTCAAGGCATATTGCCCTTGTCCCAGCTCCCTGGCAGTAATTTTCACTGGGTACCAGGTCGCTTTTGTTCAAATTAAATTTTTCAAGCTATGCTCAGGTTCAGCAGGCTCCTAATGAACAGGAACCTCCCGCATCCTGGAAAAGTCACGGCCCTTCAGTGTGGCTGGGGTGATATCCTTCGGTTCCTTACTGCGGGATTATAAATTGATGGGTTGGGAGGACATTTGGCATTTGGATGCTGTTTTGCCACTAAGGGGAGCCCCTGCTGCCCTCGCCCCTGCCGAAAATCCCAGCGCGCTCAGATGAAGGCTTCGTCAGGAAAGGGTACATTGCCCAACGGCTGCTTGCCAATTGTGCACCGTGACAGACAGACTGAATTGTTCATCCAGCACCCTGATTGGTTTGTTTGTCTGTGATTAAATGGAAATCTTTTTTGAATTAATACCATTTCTCCTATCCTTGTACTCCCTTCTTGTCTTTCTTGTGCTGTGATTCACCAAAACCATTTCTGATCAGAAGAAATGAGCAAGAATTTAATGGTGCGGAACAAGCAAGTCAGCACTCTGCAGCGCTCCCCCACCCCTCGCAGTGAGAATGCGCTCCCATGACTCAGAGTAAATCAGATGGGGACAAAACACCCGCACAAAGCCTCAGCTTAAGAAATGAGTGGCAATGGGTGAGGCGCACAAAGGCGACGGCACCGTTGCCCGTGGTTACCCGAGAGACAGTCATGCTGCCTGTGTCGTCTCCCAGGGACACGTAGAAGAGGTCAGTGTGCATGGTGAACGTTCACACTTTTAAAACTTATTCCAGCAAAAGACACATTGCTATTCATCCGCCTCAAAGTGCTCGCCCTCCCTTTGAACCCTCTTCTGCCATCATTCCTGCCACTTTGTGAAGCAGTTCTGGAAGTCCTTTCATGTGCTGTATTCTGCTGCTGAGCTCCACCCAACAGAAAGGCAGACTTGTAAACATTTCACCATGTGTCTCCACCTGCCTTTTTCATCAGATCTAGTACTATGCAACTTCTAGATCTTCCCCAAGGTCAAAATGACCATGAAAGGCAAAGGCCTTAAACTGATTCAGGACATAAGGCAGCTATGACACTGAAATTAAAAACACAAAAGCGTACTTCCAGAACTACTTCAGAAAGTGGTGAGAACGGTGGGAGAAGTGGGTTCTCAGTGAGTGGGAGTACTTTAAGGGAGAAGGAGGATGTTGAGGAGGATTAATGGCATTGCTCTTTTACTATAATAACTTCTTAAAATTTTCTTAATATTTACTACATTTTTTATCATATCTAATAGAATGTAGAGTAGCTTTTCTTTTGGGGGAAATCAAAGCTCCATTGTCTAGACACATTCTAGCAAAATAAATAATTCACTTTTTTTCTCCTACTTATTGTATCCAAATGATTGATATATATTAAAACCTGTTCTTTGCATTTACATTTTTAACTGTCTTAATTTTCTACCCTTCATATGAAAGCTAAGTATAATATAATATATAATACAATATGTATAAAGACACACAACCTAATGAAATATGGAATATGAGTAGGTGATTTAGGAAAGAATTGCTCACATCTTTTGTTTATGTCAGAAACAAATGTCACTGTTTTGGTAAGACTTTTTATTAGGAATTATAGTATCTTTTTTAATTTGCTGTAATAAAGTTTATGATATCTTTATATCCGCTTCAACGTCTGTAGAATCTAAAATGGTGTCCATTTGTGATTCCTGGTACTTGCAATTTGTAGCTTTTCTATTTTGTCTTGGTCAATATTTCTAACTTAAAACCAATTTCTGTTTATGTTGATCCTTTCTGTTGCAGATTCGTTCTATATTTTGCTAACCTCCACCTTTGTCTTCATAATTTTCTTTTCTTTCTTTGGGTTTAATTTGTTATTTTCTAGTTTCCTGTGATAAAGTCTTTAATAACTGAGTTTCCTAACATATGCATTGGTTTTGTAAACTTCCCTCTCATCAGGGAAGGCTAAATTTATAAAATAATTATAGTGATTTGCCTGCCCATGAGGGGGAAGTGAGTGAACTTGGTGAATTAATTTTCACTAGTAATGGTAATGAAAATACAGTGGCAAAAGAGATAGAACTTTTGACTAAAGATAAAAATAGCTAGAGTAGATATTGATCATAAATAAACAATGATTTCAAAAACTAAAAAATGATAATGAGAAAATGTATTCCTAAATATGAATCAGATTTTGTCTTTATTTTGCCCCGAAGGAAGGTAGTCTCACAGCGGGCGTTCCAGCCTCTGAATGAAACCAATGTTGATTTCCCCCACACCATTGTGATTCCATCTGTGATGCTTAATAGCAACAGGGATTTAGAGAACCACAGTTTATAAAGAGCTGTAACTGTAGTGTGAGGTAGGTGAGGAGAAATAAGGAACATTTCTACCGATATCCTGTAAAATTTTCCTGAAATTGACCAAGTACAGAAAAAAATCCCACAAACTGAAAGCTCGAATCTGCAAGTGAATCTGTATTAGAAGAGAGATCTGCTAACACGCAAGCACACACACATCACCCCGAGGAGTTTTCAGAACAGTCAACTTGGAACTATCATCTTCCAAGAGTCTATTCCGCTCCCTCAAGTTGCCTTGCTAGTGGGGCACCCCAAAGCTCAGCCCTTGCTGCTCTCTTTCTGATCTACCCTTGATAATTTCCTGTCCTTGATAACTTTATTCAATCTTGTGGCTTTAAATGTCATCTCTTAAATGTGTATTGTATCCAGATGCTTCTCCCAAATTCCAGAGTTGTACATAGACATACGTAATAAACACTTCAAATTTAGGAGCTCCCAAACGGAACTCACTTCCTCACTCTAAAATCTATTCTATCTGCAGCATTTTCCTTCTTTGTTCATGGAAACACTTTTTTTCCTTTATTAGTACACATTTGCATCAGGTAACGTTTATATTTATCTTGGGGAGTGGAACATGAGCATAATACAGTTTGCTTCTTTTTTAGCCCCCTTCCCACCCAGCTTCCTCCCTTGTCCTCTAAATCCCCTTTCCCCATTTCATTATTGCTGTTATTATTATTCTTAGCTCATGTTTATGACGTAGAATGTTTATATTCATAGAGCATATTAGGTTCCTATATATAGAACATCTTAATTCCACTCATTTCCCCTCTCCTCCCCTTTCCCTTCCCTCTCTCTGTCTCCTGGACCCCACCCCATTTGCAAAAGATCTACCCTCTTGTTTCTTTCTACCCATCCTTTATTATTCTCTTTGTTTGTACTTTGCCTCACTCAAATGATAGATTCCACATGGTATTGAAGCTTGTGTGCCTGGTTTATCTCACTCAACATTATACTTTTCAGGTGCATCCATTTTCCCACAAAGGTCTCAAATTAATCCTTCTTTATAGCTGAGTATATCCCATGTACAGATACATTTTCCTTATCCATTCATGTGTTGATGGATATACCAGCTGCTTTGAGGATTTAGCTATTATGAATTGTGCTGCGATAAACATTGGTATACATGTATTATTATAGCATGATGTCTTTAGCCCTTTGGGGAAGATACATAGAAGGAGAATAACTGGGTCATATGGAATTTCTAATTTTAGTTCTTTGAGAAATCTCCATACTGATATCCATAATGGTTGTATTACTTTGCTTTCCCACCAGCAATGGAAAAGGGTTCTTTTTTCACCACAGTCTCACCAGCATATGTTAGTTTTGACTTCTTGATAATTGCCGTTCTCTCTAGGGTAAAATTAAATCTTAGTGTTGTTTTAATCTGCATTTCTCTAATGGCCAGAGATACTGACTATTTTTTCATATATTTGCTGGTCATTTGTACTTCTGAGAAGTGTCTGTTCATTTCACTTGCCCATTTCTTTTATGTTAGGTGGTCTAATTTTTTTTTTTAGTTCTTTATATTTCTAAATATTAGTTCTCTTTCTGAAAATATTTTACAATATTTTTTCATTCTGTACGTCATCAACTCTTTGTTGAGTCTTGTTATTACTCCCTGTGTAACTGGGGTTCTGTTTAAAAAATCCTCTCCTACAACTATGACTTAGTGTTTTACCTATTTTGTTTTCCAGTAGGTTCAGCATTTCTGCTTTTATTTTAGATCTTCAATCCATTTTTATTTTAGCTTAGTACATAGTGAGAGATATGGATCCTGCTTCAATCTTCTGCAAATAGATGTGAAAACGCTTTTATCTTTTTTTATCTTGAACTAATTTTACGTTCATAGAAAGGTTACAAAAATTGTACAGAGTTCCTGTGAACCCTTTGCCTTAAAATAACAACTTACACAACCATAATATGATTATAATAAACTGGGATATTCACTATGGCACAATACAGTTAACTAAGCTACAGAACTTAATTTGGATTTCATTGGTTTTACACGCACTTCTCTTTCCTCCTCAGTGTTTAGTTCTTTGAAATGTTAGTGATGTTTATTTTTTGTAGCTTGTAGCTACATTTAAGTACGTAGACTTGCCCGTTTTATGGGTCATCCCTACAGTGTCATGTTTAAGAAAAAACTCTGGGGTCCAAGGATATAGCTCAGCAGGCATAAGCTCCTGCCTGGGAAGCACAAGGTCCTGAGTTCAATTCCTGGTACTCTGCCTACAAAAGGTTCAAAACGATTTGTTTCTAAAAGTTTTATAATTTTACACTTACATCTCTAGTAAATTTTGAGTAAATTTTTTGGGGGTTTTGTTTTGGTTTTGGTTTTGGTTTTGGTTTGGTTTGATTCGGTTTCTTTAAAACAGGGTCTCACTATGTAATGCAAGCTAGCCTCGAACTTGGTTATACAGCCCAGGCTGGACTCGAACTCATGGCAATCCTCCTGCCTCAGACTCCTGAGTACTGGGATTAAAGGTGTGCACAGCACACCCAATTTTGAGTGGATTTTTATACAAGAGATTTGCTGTGCTTTCTGTTGCTCAGGCCGGTAATTTCAAAACTATCTTTGATTTCTCTTTCTTATGCACCCCATATCAAAACGATTAGGAAATTCTACTGATTCTACCACTCACCATTTCTACAGCTGCCACTCTGGCCTGACCCACATTATGTCGTTTCAGATTTGCTGCACAGGTCTCTTAACTAATCTCCATCTTCTCCACTTATCTTTCACAGTCTGTCTGCAATATTGCCATGGAACTGACCTTGTTTTTAAGCATAAGAGAAATCAAGTCACTCTTCTGCTAAATCCCTCCAGAGACTTCCATTCCCTCCCTGGCCTGCTGTCTCCCTCCCTTCTGGTAACTGTCCACACACTCTCACACCCTCCCTTTGATCTCTCCATCCTCTCTCTGTTGGCTTCCTGGTATTTTTAACCATGCCAGCCCGGCCCCACTTTATAGTTTTCGTACTGACTGCTCCCTTGGGTGAAATGCTCCTCCATCAGACAGCGACATCACCAGCCCCCCGCCTCCTGTGAGACTTAGCTTAGGTCTCATCTTTACAGTGAGACCCACCCTAGCCGCTCTGAATGGTCAGACTGTCGCCTGCCACTCGCCAGCACTCCCCCGGTAGTTCTTTCTGTCCACAGTGCCCACCATCTCCCAGTGAATTTCCTAAGGAATCTGTTTATTACGTGTATTATCTTCTTATCCATCGCCCTCTACCCCACCAGAAAACAGCCTTCCTCAAGACAGAGCTCAGTGCTTACCTCACGGACAAAACCCATGCCAAAGTGCCAGGCATTCATGGGTGCTCAAAAAGTCATTTTTCAAATGACAGAATGATGGCGATTTTAAATCAATGATTCTCAAAGTATGGTCCCCTCAATGTTTAGTAGTTTCTTAAACACATTCATGGAGTCTACAAGCTCAAAACTATTTTCTTAATACTGAGATAGTTTATTACCTTTTTTACTGTATTGACATTTGCACTAATGGCACTAAAACAATGTTAGGTAAAACTGCTGGCACCTCTGCACCAGCCCAAGCACTGGTACCAAATTATTCCTGTAGATATTATATTCTTCAGTGCCCTACACTCACATTTTAAAAGGAAAATACAGTATGGAGTACTACGCTGCCATAAAGAAAGATAAACTTGAGCGATTTATAAAAAATGGGTGCATCTTGAGACCATAATATTAAGCAAAAGAACCCAGACACACAAGCTTAAATATCACATAGCTTCTCCTATATGGGAAATGCAAATTAAAAATAAAAAGCAAAGTAGAAGGAAGCATGGAGATCTTTCTCAAATGGAGGAGAATCGATAAATGGAGGGAGGGTGAGAGAGAGGACAGAAAGAGGATGAACTAAAGAAATTAAGATGTGTTATGTACGTGTACCAACTCCACACAAGGAAAGTAAGCATTGCGTATCGCAAAGTTAGACTAATAAAAAATAATAATAACAAAAAGTGAATAAAATCTCCAATAGATATTCATGGGAAAAAAAACCCCAGAGAGATGGAGAAATAAAGTCAGTTTGACTTAGGAATGACCTTTAATAATGAACTAAAAATTGTTAATTCTCAACCCCTGAGTTCCCTTCTTCTACTACTCTGTGTTACGGAATGGGACATGAAATGGTTGGCTGCAGAACAAGTTGAGCGGTGACACTATGCAATACATGAGACAGTGTTTTCAGGAAATATCATTTTCCTCAAAAAAAACACTGACAAAGTGTGGTTATTTAGATTTGGGCATTGGAGGATGCTTTCATCACATTCCACTAATCACTTTAAGAAAAATAATGGACAATATTTCTTGCCAATTACATAAAAAAGTGCAATCTTCCAAAATAAATTAGAAATATTCTCATTTATTCTGTCCATATCTTCCACTGTGAGCTTGTCAGCTTTATTATACTTATAGATATTTCTGTTTTACCTTTTCATATGATAAATATCAATAGATACAACCCATTCGAACAAAAGCTTTTTGGGGTCTTCTACAATTTTTAGGAGTGTAAGGAGTCCTGAAATCAGAAAGTGTGAAAACAATTGATCTGTCTCAACAATTGTGTGAACTTCTTTGCCCTTTACCATATGAGCTGTTTCCATGGATTCATTCCACCGCTGAACACCTGGAGTTCTGCCTTCCTCTACTGAGAGGCCCCAGCCCAGGCTTCTCTTTGAATCATTTGTATTTGCTGTATAGGAATGTAAACACTAAGTACTATAGACATGTGGTAATAAAAAAAGAATAAAAAGAAAACTAAACAAAAAGATATGCTAGCTGACAGAAACAGCTTTCTTCTATAACAGGAAATAGAATCCCTGATTATTTATACTCATTATGCCCACAGATAAAGACATTATGATGTTGCTATAAACAGGCCGTGCTTGGCATAATATTTTTCCAAATCATTGCTCTGAAATTCAAGATCTCTCTGATCTGAAGAAGAAGCCGGTGATGGCGAACCTCTGGCGCGTGTGCCTCAGTGGGCTGTTCGTTATCACTGGAAGTTCTGAAAGGTTCGCCATCACTAAACTAGATCAAATTGACATTAGAAAACCAACCACCCCTACCATTCAGGAGAAAGAAATTAAACTGACAGAGCTAAAATGATTCTAAAAGAAAGGACAGGATTGAGTTCAACAGCTCATTGTCTAACTCATTCTGGACAAACCTTAGACACTGCATAGATGAGTAGAAGGGAGACCTACTTAATAGCAATTATGTTTTCTTTCCAGAAGTGTTGTGAACCCATGTTTCTAGATGCTGGGATCAGTTCCTTCCCAAAGTGCAAGTCTTCGCATCACGGGGCTGAGTTCGGGGGCCGTTCTCATGTGCCCCTCGCCGGCTGCAGCAGGCAGACACCACCCATCCCACCCGCGCCCCCTCATAGCACCCCTTCAGTCCGTGTCACTTGACTTCTGCTTTATCAGCACCCGCACTTCCGTACCTGAAGGCTTTGCCTGGTGCTTCCTTCACCTGCCAAATAAATTACTATCATATGGGTTCTTCTCTCATGGGCTACTTTGAAAACAAAGAGAGAGAAAACCATAAAAATACCTTTTGCCCAGTGGACCATCCATGCTTTTCCTGCCTTTGAAATGCATACCCAATGTGCCCTGGTCCCTGCAGCACTCTCTTGATAGCTTTAATGAACTAAAGGACCCAGGGGCACAAAACGGAGACAAAAGCCAAGGAATACACGCACTTCACTTCTGTATGGAAGCCTTTGGAGTCAGCCTTCAGCTCTCCATAAAGAGCAAAACATAAAAGGATATAAGACAAAGTTAGTAAAGGAATCATCAAGGCCATCTGACTGCTTGAGGCAACCCTGATTCGCCCTGATTTTAAATGAATAGAATATGAGAAGAAAATGGGTGTGGGAGGAAGGAGAAAGGGGTGAGAGAGGAAGCAAATATATTTTTTCACTAAATAGCCCCATTTTGTCTTCTCCTGAGTGCCTATGCATTTTAACAACCCTCAAAGGCAACACCCCTTGGTGAACTGAACTGCAGGATCATCACCTGCAGAACCTGTAGATTATATTCTACTTGTCCTGCTTAAGATGATAGGCAATCAAGCAAAACATCTTGGAAAAACTATTATTTAATTAGTTGGGGGAAAAAGGAATAGGATTCAAGCAATGATACAAAAAGAAGAAAGAAGAACATTTCTTGAAGGTGCAAGTTCTAGGTCTTTGGAAAACTTACTCTAACAGATCTTTTCCCCTAAAGTCATCAATGACATCACACTGTGCTCTAGGACACTTTCTCTTCCATTTCTTTGAAGGCACATTATAAAGCATTTGTATTTCAAATATACTGTAATAAGTATTCATTTAAATGATGTTTGGAAATTCTATACTAAAGAAGCAATTTACAGGCAGAGGTATTTTACTCACAATTGCTCATAGGTATTCAGTACAAATATAAACATACAAGCAAAAGCCTACAGATGTTGTACTCCTGTCACAAATAATCATGGACTTTAAAATATCAATTTACCTTAATAGTTCAAGCAGCTCATGAAAATTTATTGTCAGGGAAGAACTGAAATGAGTCAGAAGAACAATGTGTTATTTTTCTTTTACTTCAATTATCTCTACATAATTCCTAATTTTGTGATGAGACACTTTAGAATATCAATTGCTTTCTTAAAAACTACTGATTGCCTAAGTACATGCCAGAGGCTCTGTCAGGTATCTAAGAATTATGTGGGAAAGAGAAGTTCAATAAATTAGTTATAAATCTTAACTTGCAAATTAAATTATTTTCTATGGAAGACATAATTTTCCCTTTTGGGGGACTTAACTGTCTTTAAAGCAGTTAGTATTCCAGAGACACCTCACACATCAGGGGACATTTAATACAGATGCCAACCACTGTAACTCCAAGGGTGCAGGTGACTGGGCATCCAGAATGGGTGGTAATTTAGTAGTTACATGATTCAACTGCAAATCATCTACCTTACAACATCTAAAATTACACAGCTAGCCCCCAAAACATGCAGAGTCCCTCTGGAGAGTCCCTGATGGTCTGTGTTTTCATCAGATTATCAACCTAAGAATTTGTTGCTTAAGTGGACTCCACACACAAAAAGAGAAGAAAGAGGAGGAAAAAGAGGAGGGGAAGGGAGGAGAAGAGAAAAGAAAAGGAGGAGAAGGAGGAGGAGAAGGGGAAGGAAAAAGAGGAAAGGAAGGAGAAAAAGAAGAAAAAAGGAGAGGAAGAGGGGAAGGAAACCAAGCAGAGACTGAAAGGAATGCAAGGTAAGCTTCCTTGGTTGCGAGGGTCGCTGACTGTGGTCGCTGTATCTTTGCATGATTCCTCCTTGCTGCGGTCCCATTATTCATTCTGATGCCTTCTTCCTGTAGTGGATCCTCCCATCTGGCTGACGCACACTCACCTTCATCATGGGACTGAGAGACTGTTGCTGTGATGGCTCCGACACAGATGAAGTGCCGAAGAGTTCATTTCACCTTGACCTCCCAGAAAGCAAAACGTTATCTCCTAAGTAAAGCATGGTATTATCCAAACCGTGTAAAAACAGATAATACGTAACAGCAATAACTACCATCTTAGATATTCATCTGTGAGAATTAGAACACATGTCTATAGAAGACTTGTACATAGACGTTAATAATAGTACATGAACTGAAAATAGCCCAATATCTACCCATAGGTGAAGAGACAAATTGATGTGTATCTATGGACCGTAATAACACCTAGCAATAAAAATGAACACAGTACAGATACACACAATAAGGTTTTTGTCTTTTTGAGACGGTGTTTCACTATGTAGTTCAGGCTGGAGTTGAACTCTCTTCGTAGCCCAGGCTGGCCTCAAACTCACAGCGAGTATCCTGCCTCAGCCTCCCAGTTCTGGGATCACGGGAATGTGTCACCATGCCCAGCTAGATACACACAATAAATAGATGAATTTCACACACATTATGCTGGGGAAAGATGCCAGGCATGAAAAGAATACATACTATGTGACTCCACTTAAATGAAATGCTAGGAAAGTTAAACAGTCCAAAGCTGCCTTAGGGTAGGGTGTGGGAACCCGACTGCAAAGCCAAAGGAGTGATCTCCGCAGAGATGGCAGAGTCATCGCCAGCTCATTTTGGTGGCAGTTACATGGGTGTCCAGTTCTGCCAAAAGCCATCAGCCTACACTTTCAAAATAGAGGAACGTTATTCTTGTACCTTATATCTTTAAAAGACGGTTTTGGGAAAAATATTTTTTGAAAACTAATGAATAAACAATTTCTTTAAAAAAAATTTTTTAATCTCAGTGACAACTTTGCACTCTGACCACCACCTTTGTCCTCTCCTCCTCGCTTTTTACTCTATCAATGCAACAGTTCCAAGGCCAGAAGTTTTTCACTGTCTCCCCACCCATCTACCTCCCGTCCTCCCTTTCTCCTTTGTACCGCTTGGACTCCATGGCCCGTCTTTACAGTCAGGCCCTTGCACCTGTCAGCATTCTTGCCCTGCAGTTTAACTAGGAAACTATACCTCAGATTAAGTCGCCCTGCCTGCCCACACCTGCGCCTAAATGACTGAATGTAGTTGGGGACACCATACACCCAAGCTGAATGGCCTCATTTTAAATTCATGGCCATGAGCCTCATGTGGTCCCTAGCACTGCCAGCACGGCCCTCCTCACCGCTGTGTTCCCCTTCTTAACACTGATTTTGCATCAT
>RJWM01047855.1:0-11728 GCA_004363535.1 Dasyprocta punctata | reverse complement strand
GCTGCCTACCTCAGCCTTCTGAGTGCTGGGATTAAAAGTGTGCACCATCACGCATGGCTTTATAAATAAGTTTGAGAAGAAAGCACAGAATATTGGAAGTATCATATTTTTTTAAATTTTTTTTTTGTGGCACCAGTGCATCAAACTCACAACCTAGTGCCTGCCAAGCAGGTGCTTAAGCCACTAAGCCAAATTCCTGGCCCCAGAGTAATTAAGTTTTAAGAAATTTGTAAGACCAAAGAATTCTAAACAAAGACACACCATCAGAAAGAACATACTACATTTAGTTGAAGACCATTGCCAAGAGTAATTCTGGCAATTCCAGTGGTCCCTGATTTTCCCTGTGTCTCATTTTTATGTATGTTTTCTATAAGAAATTCAATTTAAATCACTGTTTATAGAAATCTCCACGGAATTACCTGCTGTAAACAAATCATCAAGTCTATCAGTGTTTCAAACCATTTTCTTGAATCCATCTCTTACTAACAAAAAGATCTTCATGCAGTATTCAGCATTGTGATTCAATCCGCACCCCCCATGAACTAGGTCAAAATAACTAGGGTATACCTCACAATGACTGTCAGTGAGCCACAAGATTTTTTTGTTTGACTAGCTCTTGTCTTCTCTTGGGGGTGCAAAATTTACTTCTCATCACAGAATTCTTACAATCCAAATAACTCGAGGCTTGCTAAACATGAAAATTCTTCTGTCAACACAATATAAAAGCATTGGTAACAGATGGACATGCTTTGATGCAATATTAACATGGATAAAATTTTAAGATATTCGTTTATATCTAGACAATTACAGAAGTCAAATATGCATCTGAAAATTCTATGTTGAAAGGAGACACGTAGATCCACCTGTTTTAAAGAGGGATAAAGAAGTCTACTATGGCTGTCATCATTAGGAGATAAAAGTGAATAGGATAGAACTCCAGTGTCATTAATTCTTACATACACATCTGTCACACATGTTTTTCTGATGTAGGATACCTGAATTCATATGAAACAAACTGCGTAGTGCTTTATCATTTCTGGCCACAAGTGTACTGGGATAAAGTGTGATGCCAGATATTACATCGTGGCAGCCACTGTGTCTTTGAGACAGGGTTTTATTCAGAATCTGTGATCTGTGGAATAAATGGCAGAATAACTCTGATATCAGGAAAGAGAATTTGCATCCTTTGACCAAAGCTCTGAAGTGCATTTTGTGAATGATTAATGCCAATTTGCATGCCACCTTTTATAGTCAAATCAAGAAAACAAGGAAAAATATCACCAAAGGTGGGAAGGCTCTTCCTCCCATGTTTTCATTTTTTATTTTTATTTTATTTTGTTCTGAGAATAGAACTCAGGACCTTCTGCTTCTCAGGAAGGTTCCATGTCACTGAGCTCTATATACTGAAGGCCCGGTCTTCATTCCAATAAACATTACAGAATCTTTGTTTCTTTTTGTCAATTCACTTGGTGTTCCCTTTTGAGTGTCCAAGTTAGACAATGAGATAGGATATTTGTTCAAAGTCACCCTGATTTGTCACTTTCCCTTAACTTGAAAGCACACAACATCCTTCAGAACCAAAAAATTTCAGATGCCGGAAAACCACAAAAAAGTTCAAAACATTAACACTGGCAAATCCACTGTTATCTCCATGTCCAAGAACTTTGTTTTTTCATATAAATACATAAAAATTCATATAAATACACATTTATATGTGAAAGCACATTCTGAGGTTGCTTCTAATTAGGATTTCAATGCTTGAGCACGGAGAGAGGTATCCTTTAGATCACCAGGTACACAGAACACAATTTTCTTGTCCATTTTTGCTGAAATAAAATTTGGTACATTGAAATCTATGAAATGGATGGGTAGTGAGTCAGTATTTTAACTATCACCTTAAGATGTTTTCATTCTTATCAAGTATATATGTTGGATTTTTGACCACAGTATCCATATCTTCATCACTAGCAGTTTTCTCTCCCCGATTTCATCTCATTTCATGGAACATAATTTGTACTGAATGACAGAAGAATCAAAGTTCTTTTTGAGTTTTAGCCTACCACATCAAAACCTAAACAGTCCAAGTCCAGTATTATACACTGCTGTGAAACTGTGTTTCTTTGAATTACAAGAATAGGATGAAATGTTTGGAAATGAATAGTCTACAGAAGTTTGTCATAGAGTGACATGAAACAGTATTGATTTGGAGATTGATATTAAAATTTGTGTCCTATTAACTATAAAAGACAAAATCGAAAGTAGTTCGTATCATTTGGTAAACATTTTTAACCTTCTGCAGAATCTTAGGGGATATATATTATATTTCTGGTATATGGTTCAAAGAACACTTGTAAAATTTACCAGGAATCAAGTTCACATTGAAATTGAGATAGTAGCTGTAAGAAATACTAAATGAAATATTTCAGAAAGAGCTATGAAGATGAATAAAAAGAGAACAATTCACTTTCCTTAATATTTCATGGTTTTGGTTGGAAATACTGTACTCCAGAAAGAACGAATATTACTGAGATTTAATGCAAGACAATTGTAGTACAGTCTGCCTTGATGCAATATTTCAAATGAGGCAGACACTGTGTTGGAGTCCTTTGGAATACTGAGATTTCCAGCAAGGGGATGAGGACACTGGAGAAATCTCCATGATATGTGGATCTGATTTTTGTCTAGCAACATTAGAAATGGAAGAAACCAGGGTCATACTGTACCTTGGGTGTCACAGATTAACCAGTAGAGAGAGACCACTTAATGGCATGTGTCACTTCTGTGGTCCTGACCAAGAAGTGGTTCAGGTTCTAGTGAAGCAGAAAGTGTGATATGGGCCGCCTTCTTCATTTTGAAGAGTGGAATACAGGGAGTATGTTCAAGCATCTATCTACTCATTTTGGTCTTTGACAATGGCATCACATTACAGTTCTGTAAAAGATTGTCAACATTGAGAGCTTTTCCTCTGTTGAATGGATTTCCCAGTACCTTCAAGAAATGCTAAGTGCAAAGTTTTGGGCATGGATATTGATATGCGTTTGCACTGAAACTGTAAGGTTGAAAAATATAACAAAGATAATTTATAGGCTTGTTATACCTGAGTTTCCATCTCTGAAGGAGGCTGTGGGTTTCCCTGTGAAGAGAAAATCACATCAAACTTTCCACATTTTCACCAAATATCAAGTCCCATTGTCTAACCTGGAGTCTTTCAACATACTCCATGAAAGCCAGCTAAGAGAAACAAGGTTGCCAAAATGCATACGGGGAGGTGGAGACATTCTAACTTGGGTGATACTTTCCATTGCTTGATTGACTGGACTACAAAATATGGCTTACAACAAGCATAAATGCCTCACAAAGTGTTCTTCAGAGATTCAAAACACAGGAATTCCCTTCAACCTTGGACATGTATAATCACCCTATATCAGGGACCCAACCTAGATCCCCAACCTTCTGAATGAGTGTATGGCGAGGGCTTAAATAAATGAGGCAAGTTGTATGATTTTAGGGCTCCAGGAGGATCAAAGCCCCTGCAGAGTTCTTGACTCTGCAGCTATCATGAGAGCTAAGACAAAAAGTTTCTCTGGATCACCCATATATATTTTCAAATAGACAAAGAGAGGGGATACTGAGGGAACTGAGCAGGACTTGGAAGTCACTTCAAGGACATCTCCAAGGAAGAAAGAATGCCAGGAATGGAGAACTATGTTATCTCCAAAATGGCCTTTGTGATGGGACTGTGATGCCCTGCAGAGTAAGAATCTTGCAGGGCAATCTCTATTAACATAATTGATTATGGAGCCAATATGTCCTCAGCTGAGACCTTTTTCACCTTGCCTTTTGAGGTGTCACTGACCTCATTGGCTACTACAGGCCTCAGTCAGGACCAGTGATTCATAGAATTTCCTTACTATGAATCAGCTCCCATCGTCAGGCAAGGGGCCTAGGCCTAGGGCAGGCTCGCAGATAAATAAAATGCCAATTAGTAAATTTTAAATCCTGCTCAGAACTGCTTGTAGTGGTCTCCAACAACCCTACACTTTTTGTCATGTACAAAGATTTTGTATAGCAGCATGTCAGTTAGAGTGGCTGCCATGACAATATCGGGCATCAGGATGCATGGAAGTGCACTTAGCTCAACATTCAATAATGCCACGTGAATGTTGCTCTACATGCAATCACATCAGTTAAACCAGAAGAAACATGTGTGGCACATCCCACAGCTCTGCATGTACAAAAAGGAAACGCAGGAGTCCATCATGGGCCCACGGATCCCACTTCAATGACAGCCATGTTGCAGGGAAAACATCCTCTGGAAAGCCTGCTTGGACCCTGAGACCCTGGTTGGATGCATGGATCTTTCATTGACAAATGATCTGATGTATGCCTGAGCTCTGTAGTTCTGCAGATATCATTACCTATCTAAAAAAATACCTGCATCATGGTGGAGATTTCTCTTACATTAGACAACGGCAATCTGATACTTAAATGCCTTTATCACGAATTTTTGTTAAAGGGACGTTCTGTCAGTTTAGTGAGCCTTAGGATATGGAAGTCAGTAGGATTCTGTGATGAGAAGTAAATGTTAAAGACAGGGAGGGGCCTAAATCAGCTCATGCAAAACCAATTTTGGTTGGACTGACTGATTGTCATGATGGCATGTAGCTAAGTTTTTGGGATATAGTTCGCTTGAAGTGAACTGAGTCACCATTCTGTGTGTTGCTGTGGTGAACTTTCCTTGCTCTAACCGAAGGTGAACTACAGCAATAAGTATAAAACAATGGTGGAGTTGAAGTATTGTTTCTAACAGGTACTTCTGTGGAGACAGTTATTAGCAGAATGCTGTAATGGCATGCATGAAGGAAATACACAGGCGTGACACAGAAAATCGGGCACAGCTGACATTGCCAAAGGACAACTTAGACATGATTTTCATGTCAATCTAACATGTTTCCTCTGATTGGTGTGTCCATGATCGGGATTCTATTGCTTTATTGCTTTGAAGAAAGATCTTCACTCTTGTCATCCAATGGCATTTAGGCAAAAAAATGTAGAAATTTTCCATAATGAAAAGGCGTTGTACACATGAAATGAGAACCGTACTGTGAATGAAATTAACATAATGGGTTAATTTAGGGGAATGCTGAGCTGCCTTGGCACCTAACCTCTAACTTCTTTGATGGTAGTTTCCTAATATGGAGAGTTTTGGAATTTGTTCTGCATGATGCCAAACCTGAATCTACTGGAATCATGAAGAGACCAAATCAGGTAAATGAAATAGCAGCTGCAGAAATTACTGAGACAATGATCAGGAGAAGGAAAACCAAAACCCATCTTGATATAGCTCATGTATTGATGATGATTTTAAGGGATGCTGTTAGGTCTCTGATCTGTGACCACTTGTTTTGTATTGTTGAATGCAAGTTAGTATGTAATCTGACACCATCTGAATAAGACAGATGACAGGAGCCATAGAGCTGTACTTTAATCATATTCCAATTATGGAAAGTAGGTATTTAAGTGAGAGTGAAGTGGAGATTCTCTGACCGTAGCTTGACTTCGTGTTTGAACATACACGTGATGAGGTGACTTGATTTCTGATTGGGTGTTCATTGGACATTGTAGCACAGTACTGCAAGGATTCTACCTGGAAATTGAATAGATGTGAACTTCACATGGTTTCAGAGGACAGCATTCCTTTTTTCATTTTATCTTTCTTGTGAAAACAAACAGGCAGCCAGACCCAGGGTCCAGGTGGTGCCACACTCTGGGCTAAGCTCTGCCTAGCTGCCTGGGTCAAGGAGATCTTGGCCCCCATCCAATAAGGTGGAGGCTCCACCAGCACACTCCAGGAGTGTGCCCTCACTAGCTGTGCACAGGATGCAGCTCTATCCAGTCCTGTGACTCAGCACAACCCACCAGAGGATTGCCCAACCAGCCTCACAGGACACAGAGGTACTGATCCAAGCCCAGCCCAGACACCCAGAGCTGTTCATCAACAACTGGCCAGCATGGCTGAAGGGCCTTGTAGAGCTTGGCCTCTTCCCATGAGAGTGCTGGGCTCACAGGAGTTCCATTGTTCAGTGGAGTGGAAGGTGTGACAGATGATAGAATTTGCAGGCCCACACAGCCAGGAATAAGGCTCTGGCATGGTAGGCCTGAGACTCACTGAGATTTGCCTTGTACTCCAGAGGCTCTGAACTCCTTGCAGCCAGACTCAGGGGCCAGGTGGCCCCACACTCTGGGGTATGTTCCACATAGCTGCCTGTGTCCAGGAGGTCTTGGCACCCACCCAATAAAGCAGAGGCTCCAGCAGCACACTCCAGGAGTGTGCCCTTACTAGCTATACACAGAATCCAGCTCTACCTGGTCCCATGACTCAGTGCAACCCACCAGGGGAATGCCTGGCCAGCCTCACAGGACACAGAGGTACTGAGCCCAGCCCAGCCCAGGTCCCCAGAGCTGCTCATCAGGGATTGGCCAGCATAGCTGCAGGGCCTTGGAGAGCTTGGGCTCTGCCCATCAGAGTGCTGGGCTCACAGGAGCTCCATTATTCAGTGCAATGGCTGGTGCAGTGGGTCCAAGAGCTTGCAGCACTGCCCAACCAGGAGCAAAGCCCCAGCACTGTAGGCCTGGGACTTCACCAGCCATGTCTGGCACTCCAGAGACTCTGAACTCCTTTCAGTCAAACTCAGGGATCAGGTGGCACCACATTCAAGGGTATGCTCCACCTAGCTGCATGGATCTGGAGGGGGTCTCGGCCCCCATGCAGTAATATAAGGGCTTCAGCAGCACACTCCAGGAGTGTGCCCTCACTAACTGCACAGAAGATCCAGTTCTGCCTGGTCCCATGACTCACTGCAACCCACAAGTGGAATGCCCAGTCAATTACAAAGGACACAGAGTCACACAGGTCCCAGAAGAAAATGACAAAATGAAAGAACAAGAGGCAGTCTCAGTCCCCCAGCCCACTGTGAACAAACCTAAGAGACACTGAAATGGAAGACACTGGAAGTCACACAACTGAACTTTCTCAAATGATAGCAAATGCACTAAAGAAACAGTTTGATGAAGCTATAAAGAAACTCAAATCAGAAATAATCTCTCAGCTAAGAAATGAAATGACAATCATTATTAAAGAAATGTGTGTATCTAAAGAAGAACAAGACAAAAAATAGAACTTAAGAAAATGATGCAAACTTTGAATGAACAATATAAGACACAAAGAGTGCATGAAACAGATTCAAAGGGAAATGCAGAAAATGAAAAATTCCATGGAAAGTTTGAAAAAACACTCAAATGAAGCTAAAGATAGAATCTCAGATCTTGAAGACAGCATGGGAGTTCATGGCCACAAAAGAAAAGATCTCCTAAAAATAGTAAGGAACCAAGAAACAACAATTCAACAACTGCAAGATGATGTCAAGAGAAATATCATAAGATTAATAGACATAAATGAAGGAACAGGGGTCAATACTAACGACTTGAGGAGACTATTCACAGAAATAATATCAGAAGACATTCTAAACATGGGAAGAGAGTCTGAAATACAGGTAACTGAGGCATACAGAACCCCAATTAACCATAACCAAAATAAATCCTCACCCAGACATATAATAATAAGGGTATCAGAAATACAGCACAAGAACAAAATACTAAAAGCTGTCAGAGAAAAGAAACAGATCACCTATGCAGGAAAGCCTATCAGAATCATGGCAGACTTCTCAACACAAACCTTTAAGTTAAGAAGAGCTTGGAGTGAAGTATTTCAAATCCTGAAAGAAAACAACTTTCAACCCAGATTGATGTACCCTGCAAAACTATCCTTAAAATTTGTTGGAGAATGAGATGATTTTATGACAAAGAACAACTGGAGAAATTTATGGCCACAAAATGAATACAAAGAGTACTGAAAGACACTCTAGAAAGAGATTAAGGTAGCTACAATCTTCAAAACAACAACAAAATTAAATCACTAAGCAGGGCAAATAATTAAACAGAAAATGTAGGAAACCAACAACAGAAAAATATCATGACAGCAATAACCCAGTTTGTATCAGTTATATCAATCGATGTAAATGGTCTCAACTCACCAATAAAAAAAAAACACACTAGTCGAGTGAGTTATGAAACAAAACCCAACATTATACTGTGTACAAGAAACACATTTCACTCAAAAGAAAATTCAAAGACTAAAAATCAAAGGCTAGAAAACAATACTCCATCTAACAGGAACACAGAAAAAAAGCAGGGGTAGCAATTATGTTTGCAGTCAATATGAACTTCAAACTGAAAATGACTGAAAGAGATAAAGAAGCTCACTACATACTTGCTAGTGGAAAACTTCAAGAAGAAGAGATTACAATATTAAATATATATGCACATAACCATGTAAGATAATTCTTAATAGACATGAAAAGCCAAATAAACAATAATACAGTGGTAACAGGGGACCTTAACACCCCACTGTCACAGAGAGACAGATCAACCAATCTCTGTTCATGGATAGGAAGAACAACCATTGTGAAAATGGCCATTCTCCCAAAATTGTTATACAGATTTAATGCAATCCCAATCAAAATACCACTTACTACCTCACAGACCTAGAGAAAGCATTACTAAAATTCATCTGAACAAGATAAGACCTAGAATAGCAAAGACAACTCTGGGCAGCAAAGGTAAGGCAGGAGGCATCACAATCCCCGAATTGAAACTATGCTACAAAGCCACTGTGATAAAATCAGCATGGTACTGGAATCAAAACAGACCTGAATATCAATGGAATAGATTAGAAAGTATACCACAAATACAAACACACTTAGCCACCTCATCTTTGACAAAGGGACCAAGTATGTACACTGGACAAAAAATAGCCTCTTTTACAAATGGTCCTGGAAAAACTGGCTTTCTATATGCTGTAAACTAAAACTAGATCCATACCTATCACCATGCACTAAAACAAAGTCAAAATGGATCAAAGATCTGAATATAAAAACAGAGACACTAAACTTACTAGAAGACTGTGTAAGTAAAATCTTGAAGATATAAGAGTAGGCAGAGAGTTCATGAACAGAAATCAAATTACACAGGAAACACTTCCCACAATCAACTGGGATCTCATTTTCCTAAGAAGAAATCTCCAACAGAGTGAAAAGAAAACCCACAAACTGGGAAAATATCTTCACCAATTGTCCTTCAGACGAAGGACTTCTATCTAAAACATATAAAGAACTAAATGAAATCAGGCCCCTAAAATTCAAGAACCCAATCCAAAAATGGGCATCTGAGATGAATACACACTTCTCAGGGAAAGAAATACAAATGGCAAATAAATATATGAAAAAATGTTCAACATCAATGGTCATTCAGGAAATGTGATTAAAATAATACTGAGATTCCATCTCACTCCTGAAAGAATGGCCAAGATTAAAAAATCAACCAACAACAAATGCTGGAGGGGTTGTGGGGAAAAAGGAACTCTTCTCCACTGTTGGTGGGAGTGTAGACTGGTGCAGCCACTGTGCAAGTCAGTGTGGAGATTCCTCAAGGAGCTCAGATTAGAGATCCCATTCAACCCAGCTATCACACTTATGGGCATTTTCCCAGAAGAATTGAAAACATCATACCAACTGGTATCTGTGCCCCCATGTTTATAGCAACCCAATTTGTAATAGCCAAATCTTGCAAACAACTGAAGGACCCATCAATCAAAGACTGGATAAAAAAGATATGGTATTTTTATACAATGGAGTACTACTCAGCTATGAGGAAAGATTGTATTGAGACTTTTATACGTAAATGAACATGTCTTGGGACCATACTCATAAGTGCAAAAAATCAAACCCACATGTGTAAACACTATATTGTCTCCCTAGTGTAAGAAAGTGAAAAAGTATATATATATATATATATATATATATATATATATATATATATGATCCAAAAATCTATAATAAATACTATATAAGGGTAAAAAACAGCTTGAAGAGCAAAAGTAATGGGGAAGGAGAAAAGGGGGAAAGAGGGAAGGGAAAAGGAAAAGATATAAATCTGTATATATGTATATGTAATATAACTAAAATGATCATACTGCTGAATGTATTAGTTATTGAGAAAGAACAGTTAATGCAGATATGATAAGACCAATTGTATGTATCTATATCGGTAAATATAAATAACCATTTTGAAGACAGCGATAGGCAATATTGCAACCATTGTCAAGTTTCTATCATCCTGTTTTTTAAACATATACTATTACTGTTGAGCATTTACTCTAGTCATTTGTTTGTCTTTTGCTTTTTTTCTTTCTTATATGTGTCTTTTTTTCTCTCAAATAAAAAAAAATCTGATCTGGAAGGCCTACTGGTTACAGAAGGAAAAATTCCAGCAGCCCTGTGAAAAGTAGGGGTGATAGAACACAGACAGATGCCCTGAGATGGCACAGCCCACTTTGCCTCCAAGCTCCTTGTGGTTGGGGAATAAGTGGTCCTCATTTGTGGTTTGCTGATTTTTGATCACAAAATACTCTCACAAAAGCAATTTCAAGTAACCAGTGTGTCAAAAACTAAACTAAAACATTTTTAAATTCAACATATTAGCTTGACCTGCACTCCAGGTTCTCTGAACTCTTTGCAGCCAGACTAAAGATCCTGCTCATGCCACACTCTGTGGTGCACTTTGCCTAGCTGCCTGGGTCCCAGGGATTCTGAACACTGAGTTGGACAAAGTTGGTATACTCCCTGTAGCTAGCAGTATCACACCCCTGGAGCTTTTTCCTGGGGCCTAGAATCTGACTGTGTAGTGTTCAGAACCTCTGCAACCCAGGTGCCTAGCAGATATCCAAACTTGTGGTGTGTCACTAGATCTTCTGCCTTACTGGGTGAATGTCAGAATCTCTAGAACCCAGGTGGCTAGACAGTGCACCTCGGAGTGTGGCACCACCAGAACCTTGAGTCTGGCTGTGAGGAGTTCAGGACCTCTGGAGCACAGGGCAAGCATGGGCATGCCCCTGACATAAGGTGCCAGTGACTTGCTCCTTGATGGGTCTAGTTTGCCACTTCTAGGACCTACCACACAGCTGCACCCCTGAACAATGGAGCTCGCACCTTGTGTTCTAATAGGCAGAACTCAAATCCTCTAAGGCCCTAAATCTACACTGGTTGCTCACTGATAAGTGGCTCTAGGGCTTTGCGCTGGACTGGGATAGGTACCTCTGTGTTCAGTGAGGCTGGCCGGGCATTCTCCTGATGGATTGTGCTGGGGTGATGGGCTGGGCAGAGCTTGATCCTCTGTGCAGCTAGTGAGGGCTCACTCCCAGACTGCGTCACTGGACTTACTGTCTTACTGGGTGTGGGTTAGAATCTCCAGGACCCAGTTGAGTAGGCAGAATGCATCCCAGAGTTTGGCACCACCACTGCATAATCTTCTTGAAGATCTGCTGCATTCCTTTTTTTTTTTTTTCTGCACCGGGGATTGAACTCACAGCCTCACACCTGCCAGACAGGTGCTTAAGCCACTGAGCCAAACTCCCAGGCCTTGCTGTATTCTATTTGCCAGTATTTTATTGAGAATTTTTGCATCAGTGTTCATTCAGGAGATTGGCCTACAGTTCTCCTTTTTGTTTGGGCCTTTCTGTGGTTTTGGTATCAGAGTGATACTTTTCTCCAGGAATGAGTTGGGAAGAATTGCTTCTCTTTAATTTTTTTTTTTTTTTTTTTTTTTTTTTTTT
>RJWM01047854.1:0-11729 GCA_004363535.1 Dasyprocta punctata | reverse complement strand
TGTTGTTTTTATCCCAGTAGCTTTATAGTATAATTTCAAGTCAGGGATTGTGATGCCCCTGCCTTGTGTTTGTTGCCCAGAATTGCTTTGCTCTTCTAAGTCTCTTCTGGGTCCAGATGAATTTTAGGAATGTTTTCTCTAATTCTGAGATATGCTGTTGGAATTTCGATTAGAATTGTATTATGTCTGTATAACAGTTTTGGAAGTATGGCCATTTTTACTATATTGGTTCTTCCTATCCAAGAGCAAGGAATGCCTTCCCATTTTCTGATATCCTCTTCAATTTCCTTTTTCAGAGTACTGTAGTTTTCAATGTAGAGGTCTTTTACATCCTTCATTAGAGTGATTCCTAGGTATTTAATTTTTTTTGGAAGCTATTGTGAAAGGTGTTGATTCCCTAATTTCTCTCTCAGTAAGTTTGTTATTTGTGTACAGGAAGGCTATTGATTTTTGAGTATTGACTTCGTATGCAGCTATGCTACTGAATTGGCTTATTAAATATAGCAGTTTATAGTGGAGTTTTTGGGGTCTTTTATGTAGAGTATCATGTCATCTGCAAATAATGATAATTTAACTTCTTCCTTTCCTATCATTTTTTTTTATTTCTTTGTCTAATTGCTCTGGCTAAAGTATACAGAACTATGTTGAATAAGAGTGGAGACAGTGGACATCCTTGTCTTGCTCCAGATTTTAGAGTGAAAGCTTTCAGTTTTTGTCCATTTAGTATGATGTTGTCAGTTGATTTGTCATAGATAGTTTTTATTAGATTTGGATAAAGACCATATATTGCAATTTTCTGTAGGGTTTTTATCATGAATGGATTCTGGACTTTGTCAGAAGTTTTTTCTGCTTCTACTGAGATGATCATATGATTTTTGTCCTTGGCTCTATTAATATGGTGTGTTATATTTGTTGATTTACATACGTTGAATCATCCCTGCATCCCTGGAATGAATCCCACTTGGTCATGGTGTATAATCTTCTTGATGAGTTGCTGCATTCTGTTTGCCACTATGTTTTTTGAGAATTTTTGTATCTATGTTTGTTAGGGAGTTTGGCCTGTAATTATCTTTCTTAGTTGTGTCCTTCACCGGTTTTGATATCAGGGTAATCTTTGCTTCCAGGAATGAATTTAGGAGTATTGCTTTCCTTTCAATTTCATTGAAGAGTTTCAGAAGTAGTGGTGTTAGGTCTTCTCTAAATTTCTTGTAGAATTTAGCAGTAAATCCATCAGGGCCTGAACTTTTCTTTGTTGGTAGGTTTTTAATTGCATCTTCAATTTAATTGATTGATGTTGGTTTATTTTGGGTTTTTATATTCTTTTGATTCACATTTGGTAATTCATATGTATCTAGGAATCTGTCCACTTCTTCTGCATTTGCCATCTTATTGGAATACAAGTTTTCAAAGGTAGGTTTGGATGATCTTCTGAATTTTTGCAGGGTCTGTTGTGATTTCACTGTCTTCATTTCTAATTGCATGCAGTTTAGTCTTTTCTTTCTTTCTTTTTTTTTGGTAAGGTTGGCTAAGGGTTTATCAATTTTATTTAATCTTTTAAAGGACCAACTCTTTGATTCATTGATTTTTGTACTGTTTTCTTAATCACCAATGTGTTAATTTTTTCTCTGGTCTTTATAATTTCTTCCTTATACGAGCTTTGGGATTTACTTGCTCTTCTCTTTCTAGAAGTTTGAGGTTCATCATGAAGCTGTTTGTTCGTGCTTTCTCTCTTCTTCCTGATATGGGCATTTACTGCGATAAATTTCCCTCTTAGGATTGCTTTCATTGTGTCCCACTAGTTCCAGAATATTGTACCATTGTTACCATTCAACTGTAAAATCTTTCTAATTTCTTCTTTAATTTCATCTGTGACTCACTGGTTGTTCAGGAGGGTGCTATTTTATTTCCATGTGTTTATGAACTTCTTGTGGTTTCTTTTGCTATTGATTTCCAATTTCATTGCACTATGGTCTGTTAATATGCATGGGATAATTTCATTTCCTTTGCATTTTTACTTAAGCATGTTCTATGAGCTAGTGTGTGGTCTATTTTGGAAAACGTTCCATGTGCATCTGAGAAGAATGTGCACTCTGATGTTGTGGGGTGGAACACTGTGCAGACATCCTGCTAAATCCATTTGTTCAAAAGTTTGGGTCAGTTCCAAGATTTCAATGTTGATTTTTGTCTAGCTGTTTCTCTGTGTGTGTGTGTGTGTGTGAGAGAGAGAGAGAGAGAGAGAGAGAGAGAGAGAGAGAGAGAGTATTGAGATCCCCCAATGGAATTTTATTAGTGCTTATTTGATTTGTCATATCTCTTAATGTTTGTTTTATATAGTTGGTTGCCCTGGTATTTGTTGCATATATATTTATGACTGTTATCTCTTCCTCTTGGGTTGTTCCCTTTACAAGGGTATAGTGACTTTATCTCTTTTAATTAGTCTTGTCTTGAAATTCACTTTGCTTGCAAATAGAATAGTTACCCCTGAGTTTTTCTGGGTTCCTGTCATGTGGAGTATTGTTTTCCATCCTTTGACTTTCAATCTATGAATTTTCTTCAATTAAATGTATTTCTTGGGTTGGGAATTTAACTCAGCAGCAAAGCATCTGCTTAGCAAGTGCAAGGCTCTGCGTTTGATCCCCATTTTACCAAAAAAAAAAAAAAAACTGTTTCTTGTATGCAGCATATTGTTGAATGTTGTTTCTTGGTACATTCTTCCAGTCTGTGCCTTTTGATTGGTGAATTGAGACCATTACCATTGATGGTTATAACTGATATGTGTTGTGTTTTTTGATTGGTGAATTGAGACCACTACCGTTGGAGGTTATAACTGATATGTATCAATTTATCCTTGTTATGCTACTTGCCTGTTGTTGGCTCCCCTCTTTTTTCCCCCTCCCTCTGTTTAACTATTTGCCTTGCCTGGTGGAATCCTTCTGTTGGGGTTCATGGGACTGTCCTCGTTATCTCTTTCTAGAATGTCCTTCAGGACATTTTGGAGTGCTGCTTTGGTGGTCATAAATTTCCTCAGATGTTCTTTGTCATGGAAGTATCTTATCTCCCCAAAAGTTTTGAAAATAGTTTTGTGGAGTACATCATTCTGGGTTGACGGTTGTTTCCCTTTAGAACTTGAAGTACTTTACTCCAAGCTCTTCTTAATTTCAGGGTTTGTCCAGAGAAGTCAGCTGTGATTCTGAAGGGGTTTCCTTTATAGGTCATTAGTTTCTTTTCCCTAATAGATTTTAAGATCCTATTCTTGTGTTGAATTTCTGGAATCTTGACTGTGATATACCTGGCTGTAAATTTTTTTATTGATTGTGGCTAACTGGAGTTCTGTATGCCTCACTTATGTGTATGTCAAATTCTTTTTCTCTACCAGGGATTTTTCTGCCATGATATCTGTGAAGGGGTCTGCTTGGTTATTTAGGTAGTTAGCTAATTAGGCAGAACAAGTAAATACTGGAACAAGTAAATCTGTCTGGTTTTCCAGTGGGCTTCTTGGACGTGGGGGCACACCTTCTCAGTGCAGCCACCCCATGTACAGCTGTGCTTCCCCCTTTGCTTGCTGCTTGTGTGATTCTTCAGAGTCCGCCACAGGCCCTCTTCACGTCCAGGCCCTTATGAGAAGGTGAAGAGACCTATCTCTACCTGGGCTATGACCTTGTAGACCTCATGGACATTTCTTCCTCTGTTCTTCCTTTTCAGCCCTTAGCTAACTGGCTGTTTGCTCATTGCCTAAGGCAACTGAGACTTTAAAAAATTGACAGATTACCCACAGAGAGATTTTAGCCCAGGGAAAATCCTAATGAGGTCAAATAAAGGCAAGCAATGTCAAATAATGACTTCTCTTGGGCACTGACTTTTAAAGAGGGTCTGCTCTTTTTTTTTATTTTAAAAAGCAAAACAGGAAAAAAGGATAGAAATGAAACAGAATTTTAAAAAAATAGGAAATTAACGCTAGTTAATATATTGCATATTGTTATCTTAGAAGTAGTTGTTCAGGTTACAAGATCTAGGCACAAAAACTGATCAAACAAATGACAGTACAAACTGTTCTTTTTGATGAACTAACAGAGATTAGCAGTATAGTTATCTATCTTGCATACATATACATACATACATTTATATATGTATACCTACATATAGTCTGGTATATTTTAAGACTTCCCCAGGGCCGAGGAACGGCGTGATGGATATCGTAGATTAACATGATACAATGCATGCTGATTGACAGATACTGAAGCCTTTTGTTTTGGCTAAATCCTCCTAAATTTCTGTAAGTCCTACTTTAGTTTCCAGAATTTTGCCCAGAATTTGATCATTTGTATTAGTCATATTTTCATTGCTGGAACAAACACCTGACACACACAAACTGAAGGAGAAATTTATATATGTCATAATAAGGAGAAAGTTATTTTGGGTTCATTGTTTCAAGGATTTCTGTTCATGGTGGGCAGCCTCAGAGGCAGAAACGTTAGGGAAGAAAGGTGTGACTGAGGAAAGAAGCCCACCTCATGACAGTCAAAAGGCAAAGAGCAGAAGAGCTGGAGAGGAAGGGACAACCATAGACCCCAAAGCCATGCCCCTGTGACCCACCAGCACGCGTCCAGAGGTGTATTTCACTAAGCATCTCTGAAGTCTAGGAGAAAGTTGACAGTCAATGTTAACCATCGCAACATTTTATCCATCCTTTTTCATTGCTCTTATGGAAGGGGAACATGGGGATGTCCTTATTCTAATATTTTTACTGTGTCAACCTTTAAAATAGTTTTGAGCACTACTGTATTATGTATGGAAGAGTCCTTCCAGTGAAATTTGTCTAGTATTTTCCCCACAATTGGCTGATGTTGTGAATTTTGGGGAGGGAATCACCATAGGGGTAAAATACCTTTCCCACTACATAATACTGAAGGAATATGCAATCAACTTACCATGTTGATGCTAATCTTTATCACCTGGGTGAAGTTGGTGTTTGCTATGTTTCTCCACGGTGAGCCACTCTCTACCCATTCCTTCTCCATACTAGACTCAGTGGAAATCATAAGAACAGCCCACATGTAAGAAGTGGGGAGTTAGGCTCCATGTCCTTGAGGGCAGGTTTGCTATGTAAATTACTTAGAATTATGCATGGGAGATTTATCTATCTTTTCCCAGTATTTTAATTAAATTGTTTGGATGTATATGTGGACTTGCAGCTATTTATTTTATGCTTTGGGCTATAATTCTGTATCAGCATTCTATTGCTGTGACAAATACCTGATATAAACAGCTTATGTTTGAAAAGTTTATTTCAGCTCATAATTCAAGAGTTTCCCTAATATTTGCTTGGCTATGTTGCCTTGGGCCTGTGGTAACAAAGTACATCTCGGAAGAAGCATGTGGCAACCAGGATGAAAAGGAAAGGAAGAGGCTGGGGTTCCAGTGCCCTTGGAGGACCCCCCAGGGATTTATCTTCCCTCCACTTGGTCCTTCCAGAGGTTCTGCTCCCTCCCAGCGGTACTCGTGCTGGCCATCATTGTCCACTCCAGGTCCAAACCAGAGCTAACTCCATATTACCTTGTTTATTTTGTTGCTCAAATTATTTTAGCTGGTGGAGGGCATAGAACATAATCAAGATACGATATATACATTTACCAGTTCCCTCTAAAGGAATACAACTATTATGAATTCCAAACATACATGAATTTAATTTTTATTTATTTTTGTTTTTTATTATTTTATTTTATTTGGTACCGGGGATCGCACTCAACCTTGCACTTGCCAAGCAGGTGCTTGTGCTGCTGAGCTAAACCCCCAGCTGACATGAATTTTAAAAAAATGAAAATTGTTGCAGCTTTGACCACTGGGTATTCCTTTAAGTGGCTTTGGTATACCTTTGAAAAGGAATTTAAAGAAAAAGCAAGAAGGAATTTGATCACATTGATGCTTAATTTGATGATTGTATATAGAACTTTTTGTCATTCAAATACAAAAGGAATTTTTTTCATTTCTTTATATATGTTTAAAAAATGAACTTGGCAATGAAGAAAGTGTTAGTTATTAAAGATGAAAGTCACTCTACATAGAAGATCAAAAAAATCCACTAAAAGAGAATTAATAACTAAATTCAACAATATAGCAAGACACAAAATCAACACATAAAAATCAATAGCATTCCTGTACACTAATACCCACTGAGAAATTAAAGAAAGAATATTACTGAAAATAACAAGAAAAACTAAATACTTAGAAATTAACCTAACTAAGGAAGTGAAAGACCTGTGCAATGAAAATTGCAGTACTCTGAAGAGAGAAACTGCAGAGGACATCAGAAAATGGAAAGACAGGAATGCTTGGGCCTGAGACCCCGTGGAATGCTCCGGACTGTGGACTGGTCCCCAGCCAGATCCACAACTGTGACTGCACACCTTGGTGCAGCCATCGTCAACTTGGCGCTGGCTCTGCATGGTCTTCCCTCTGCTTTGGGACACCAGAAGTGCCAGCCATACAACAGAGTTGATTTTGGGTGAGGCAAAAGTCTGGAATAGGGTATTTAACATGGCTGACTAGAGGAAGTATGTCATAGAAGTGGCGGAAAGATCCACAGAGAAGGAAGGGTCTGTATGATCCCACACAGCTGAGTAGGGGAGGATCCATGTCAGAGGGACTCAGAAAATAGCATCAAGAAACACAGAGAGGAGGAGAATCTATCATAAAAGGAAAAGGCATAAGAGATGGATTAACCACACCCGGTGTGGTGACTGCATCTGAATTCTGCTTTGAAGATTCCAACCCAAAGAATACTATTCAGAGACAACTGCAGAACACTCTGCAAGGAAGAGAGAACTGCATGGGAACTGGGAGACTCAGAAGCAGTTGGAACCTGTGAGGAAAAGGCGGGGTACTGCTCCCGGAGTGGCCTTCCGCAGTCAACAGTTCTGAGTGACTTCAGTCCAGTGCCTGCTGCCATAATTGCAAGAGCTGGCAAGGACAGAATTGCAGGGAAGGGCTCAGTGTGCCAACCTGGGTCCCAGGGCAGCCCCTTGGCTCTGAGCCACGCTCCACACACTCCAGTTCCCAGAGCGGATGAGCAAAGGACAGCTACAGGAGGCAGCTGGTAGCTGGAAAGCAGAGTTTTGGGCTCATACCTCTGGGAGGAGAATTTTCAGAATTTCAGAATTGTGGTTATCTTCTCAGGCTGATTCAGGGTTAAACAAGAGGGAGGCTGACTAGTTCAGTGGCTTTAATTTGAAGAGGAAGTACCTTCCCAGAAGTGGTATGGGGCATTCAGGCATATATAGGAACTCATGTTTGGTGAGATAGCCTCCTAGTCTGCAAGTTTGTGCCTGGCAGAAGGGGAGGGGCAAGAGTCCCAGTTGCCATGGTGATGGTAACTTTCTGACAGAAGGAACTTTTGAAGGCAGAGAATTCTGTCCCATTGTCCACCAGGAAGGTTACAGATTTGCCCCAACTTTTGCAATGACTGCAGGCTCTCAGTGGCCCAGTTTGATAGAGCTCAATCTACCCTTTCCATCCAGGCCCAACATGGCAAGGAGAGGTTCATGTTGAGGTGGACCTGAAGAATCAGGTTTCTTTATATCTCACAGATAGAGGGGTCATTTTTATTTTTAGTGTCTATAGTCCTTATTTCAGGTTTCTGGGTAACAGCAGTAACTTTTGACATATTGATAGGCTTTTGTTTTCTCTCTTTGATGTCTTTGATAAGCACTTGACTGATTTTAGGTTTCTAGATGGGGCAAGCTTTGGGAAAGGCCATGGCAACTCATTTGTCAGTGCTGACAGTCCAATTTTTCCTCAGTCAAAATGTGGAGCTCAGAAGGAACTGCTGGCAGCCTTCTTGGGGAGATATAGATGACACCATCTGACCAGGATAGACGTAGCCATGAAGCAGGATGTACAAGGAGGGCCTCTGTGACTGAATGCAGGCAATGGCTAGCTGGAACTGGTTCCATGGGCTGGAAGTAGATGAGCTAGGAGTGGGAAGTGAAGCTATAGGTGTTGGCAGCAACTGGGGTGGCCAATGAGAGTGCCAAGGTAGAATTCTCTGGAAGAAGGAGCCTCTTTTTAACTTTTTTCCCTTTGAGATGTAGGGAGTGCTTTGGTTTCATTTCATTTTTAATTGCATAAAAGCCCTTTCTCCTTGCAGTCAGAGACTGTGTATTTTGACTAATTAATTCCTATCTCTGACTTCTTATATGTGTGTCATGTACCCTTGAACAATATTGCAACATAGAAAGGGTGGGTGCCCCTCAGAGAGAGACCATTTAGATGCCCGCCTGGCTATGTCCTTTGTGGGGACATAGGCATAACTCAACTATGGAGAGTGCAAGACCTCCGTTATGCCATACGTCAATCGCCACAGAACCACAGGTAAGGTCCCATTCAGCCACCACAACCAGCACTTCCCAATCTTGGTACACAGATGGAACAGCCTATTGCTTATACTATCTGTTCCACTCACTCACACATTCATTCAACAGGCAATCAGAGGTTAACCATTCCAACCCCCTCCCTTGAGTGTGGTGGTAAGAAGAGGTGATCAATCTCTCCTTCCGCTTGAGCTGAGCAGGACTGACAGACTGTATTGGGTGATATACTATGTCCCCCCAAGTCCTCATATACTTTTGATGAGGCTGAGTCTGGTGCTTGTGTTTGGTCTGTTGTCTAGAGCTGGGATTGATGATGTGGGTGCTGCACCCGCCCAGGGGTGGAGCTGAGATACAGTGTAAAGGAGGCGGGACTTCCTCTTGCTCTCTTCTGTGCTTCCACTCTCTCTCTTGCCAGTGCACTTGCTGCTTATGGCCACCATGAACGGCAGCCCCACCATGCCATGCTGCCTTGGAGC
Source organism: Dasyprocta punctata (assembly GCA_004363535.1). Classification (NCBI taxonomy): domain Eukaryota; kingdom Metazoa; phylum Chordata; class Mammalia; order Rodentia; family Dasyproctidae; genus Dasyprocta; species Dasyprocta punctata. The sequence continues at coordinate 2,887 of RJWM01047854.1, read as the reverse complement.
CAACTAAGTATAGACTGAAACTCCCGAGAAACTGTAAGAAATAAACCTTTCCTTCCATAATTTTGGGTGTCAGGTATTCTGTCTCAGCAGCATGTGAAAAGTAACCAAGACACAGACTAATTGAAGTGCCCCTGAGTCTTAACCAGAATTAGGCAGGCAGGCAGGTGGACCATGTCCTCCTCCCTTTGGAGTCTAACATGAGCCACTCAAGGGGGAGTCGGGAATCCTCCTCCAGTCCTCTGAGGGGACTCAGGAAATCTTGAGGGTATGCCTTCCCATCGGGACCTGGAGAGGTCTCTGCTCCATCTACAAAGGCCACGAACAAAGTTACCATGTTTGGTCTTCTCAGCCAAAGCACCAGACACAACAGCAAACAGAAACACTGGAATGACACCCAGGATTTGGAGACAGATTTATTTAACATCAGAAAGGATTTGACTAGGAATCAGTTGTTCTTCAAAATGTTAGGCCTCAAAAGCCCAGGGTGGGGGGATTTTATGGGGTTGCAAAGGAGGGACACAGAGGTAGAGCACTTGGCTGTCTTAGTTGGTTTTTACAATATGCATCATAGTGACTAGCTGTGTATGACAGTGACCAGCCATTTCCAAGAGACAAAAGTAACTGGAACTGCAACAGGAACTATTACCTGGGCAACTGAAGTATACTGGCTGGGGTTGGGCATTTTCTGCTGCAGTATCACATAGGTTTGAGTTTTGTTTGTTTCTTCATTTATTTAGTAGTGTGGGGCTGTTATTTTCTTTTATGGCTTTTTTGTGTTTATTAGGTTTTTACCGTTGCGTATTTTTTCTTCTTTCATTGGCTCTGATTTAATAGGTGTCTAGGTTCTCTCCCTCATCTCAGCTCCCTATCTAGCTTCTTCACCTCAAACCCCCCAACAATACTATCACCATATTTCTTTATTTTTTCAAATACACAAACTCCTCCTCCAAAGATTTTAATTCCCATACTTAGCTTCCCCACAGTCACTCCTTTCTTCTCTAATGTTAACCCTTATTCTCCCCATTCAAACTCTTTGGTTCCTCCAAACTTCCCCAACGTGTTGTCCTGTCATCAGGTTCTGACAACACATGGCTTCCCTCAGTCATAAAGTGAATCTCCTTCCTCCAGTGTCTCACACCTGCGCCCATGAATATCTTCTGAAAGCTCTCATTACTAACCCTTCAACTCAACTGAAAGAACTTCAAATGAATCAGTTTCCACATCAGTTTTCTTCTCATCAGCCACTGTCCCCCCAAAATCCTCCCCCTTAGTGTCATACACTTCTCCCCCTACTACCTTCTGTTCTTCTCCCGCTATTTCACCTGCCTCATTGCAGAACAACCACAAATAACAAGCAGTCATAGTGTGCATGGAGAACAGACAAACGGGGATGTGTGACTGCAAGACAATGATAGACACCTAGGAAACAAAAACATACCAGTCCCAAAGCAAAACTAAGGGGGGAGATGATAAAGATTACAGTAAAAATCAATGAAATTAAGACTAAAATAACTGTTAAAAATCAAACAATTTAAGGGTCGGGGATATAGCACAGTAGCCTAAGCACCTGTCTGGCAGGCATGAGATTGTGAGTTCAATCCCTGGTACTAAAAAAACAAACAAACAAACAAAAAAAAAACCGGTTGAAGAACTGATTCTTTGGAAGAATAAATAAAATAGATAAGCCCTTAGCAGGTTCACCAAGAGAAGGAGAGAAAAGACTCACATCAGTGTGATTAGAAACGAAAAAGCCGAAATCACAACAGACGCTGTTGAAATCTAGAAAACAGTAACTATTTTAAAAAATTATATTCCAAGAAATTAGCAAATTTTGAAGAACTGAACAAATTCCTAGATACTATAAACTACCACAACTAACTCAAGTTGATATAAATATGCTTAACTGCTCAAGAACAAGCAATGAAATTGACAAAGTAATACAGAATCTACCAATTGAAAAAGTTCAGGACCCTATGGATTAACTGTTGAATTCTACAAAGCCTTTAAGGATGTAACATCACTCATACTCCACAAGTTTCTTCAAGGAAATTGAAAAGGATGGAGAGCTCCCAAATTCATTTATGGCAGTCAGTAATACCCTGTTCCCAGGACAAGATAAAAACACAGCTAAAAAAGAGAACTTATGCTAATCTCCTTAATGAACACAGATACAGAAATCCTCAAGAAGCTAATAGTAAATAGAAAGCAGCACATTATCAAAAAGGTGATACACTATAATCAAGTAGGTTTCATCTCAGAGATGGAAGGGTTAATCAACATAAATGTCAATAAATGTAATATATCACATAAACAGGAGCAAGGTCAAAAACTATATGATCATATCAAAAGATACACAAAAGTCTTTTGATGAAAATTCAACACTCTTTCATGATAAAAAGCCTAAGAAAATAGGTATACAGGGACCATACCTGAATATGATAAATGCTATTTATGTCAAACCAATAGCCAGTATCATACTAAATGGTGAAAAACTAAAAGTATTACCCCCAAAATCAGGAAAATGGTTGTCCACTACCACCTCTTCTATTCAACATAGTACTTGAAACATTAGCTAGAACAATCAGGCAAGAAAATAAAAGGGGGGAAACATATATAAAAGGAATAACTTATATTATCATACAGATGACATGATACTTCACATAGAAGCCCTCCAGCAAAAACTCTTAGAATTAATAAGCAACTTCAGTAAAGTAGCAAGATACAAGGGCAACACGCAAAAATCATTAGCATTTGTGTATGCCAATAATGAGTGAGATGAGAAGGAAATTATGAAAATATCATCACAGTAACTTCAAGAAAAATGAAATACCTCATAATTAACCTAGTTAAGAAGTGAAAAACCTCTACAAAGAAAAATACAGTACTC
>RJWM01047853.1:0-11744 GCA_004363535.1 Dasyprocta punctata | reverse complement strand
GAAGGAATTGAAGAAGAAAGAAAAGAAAATAGAGAGGGAGACAGGGAAGAAAGGAGGATAGGTCAATGAGCTGAAAATCTGATTCAGGATTTCAGCCCTGGAACAATTTCTGGTAATAGCAAAGTCAGTGTTGTGACCTCAGAGATATGGAGCTGGAGGAAAACGAAATAGGGTTTTTTGGAATTCAAGGAGCTCAATGTACTAAGAGGTTGAGGCACTAGGAATTCTACCCATGTGGTCAGGGTTATGTTTTTCTCTACCACATCTCAAAATATACTAGAAAGTCAGGCAAAAGGAACTTCAAAATACTTTTTCAGTAAATAAATGCAGAATAGGGTAAATGAATACATGAGTAGAATGGAATGTGAATGCATACCAGAACTGTGAATAAGACTTTTACAAATAAGAGTTGAGAAACTAGAAGGTGACATAGCAATGAAGAGAAACAGGTAAAACAGCTAGATTGCAGAAAGCTGTACTGTATATAGTTTGAACTGAAATGTTTTTGCTGTTCATAAATTTATCTGCACTCAGTAAAACTTGTGTTTTACAAGTAATTCCGACCTAAGTAATATGCCCTCTCCCTTGTCTTTCTTCCTCAGTTAACTCTTACTTATCTCCAAGCAATAATCAACCAAGGAACAATCAGTCTCAGGTACTGTGTGATCTTCCTCCAACTTTGGCCTTACAGAAAGCCAAAAAAAAAAAAAAAGAAAGAAAGAAAGGAAGGAAGAATGAAAGAAAGAAAGAAAGAAAGAAAGAAAGAAAGAAAGAAAGAAAGAAAGTTCAAAGAATGAAGTGAATTTTAGTATTTCTTAGTTTGGAGCTTTCACATTTATTATATTTTTACGTAGCCCACCCCCCCACCCCGCAAGGCCTCATGCACTCAAAGGTGGGACTTTGTGGAAGTGATTGCATTGTGGGTGCGATACCAGATTAGTTCATTCATGGGTTTACAATTGAGTACAAAGCATGCTAGGAAGAGGTGGGCATGGGCTGAAAGCAAAATAGAGATAGACAGATAGATAGATCTCATTTCACAGAATCAATTTTCTCCTTAAGTATGGTCACAAACAGAACTAGACGAGAACAGAATCAAATGTCCCCATAAGGTCTACATTGAACCTAACTACTGAATTTGATTCAGTTCTCGTTCAACTCGTTTTGTGACCAGAATCATGGAAAAAATCAAGTTCATAAACTGGGTATATACATTCCCTCATTCTCCCTTGATGGCTTTCTCTGCACCCAGCTGCCATACCATGAGCTGTTTCTCTTCTGCCACGCCCTTCTGCCCTGTTAACCTGCCTTGGAGTCAGGTATCTGAAACCTCTGCAAGCTGTGAACTGAAATAAACTTTTAACCCTTAGAATTGTGGGTGTTGCGTATTTTGTCCCAGTAACAGCACAGTAACTAAGAAAATACGATAACTTTGTTACTTCTGACTTTTCTTATGGAACAAATAACCATGGCATGCCTAGACCCACATCCTAGTATGGCATCTCCTGGCCGAGGTTAGCAGTTGTTGTTCCACTTAGGCAGGGCTGGTGAGCTTCAGGTGCAGCATGCCCTTTCACTCATTTTTATTTCATTCCAGGCTTTCTAGTATGGAATTTTACCTTCATGAGTCAAAGAGGCAAAAGCAACTGTTTAGTGACACACTAAAGACGTGCTCTGCTAAAGACTAAATACACGTAAGTCACCCTTTGTGTAAAACTCCATTTCCACGGGGACAATCTGGCACTTTATCGAGCTGACTTACTACCTAGTTATGACGCTGTATTTCATAAGCAAATGATTATAGGGTACAGGTAATGTTAGTTAGCATCTCTTAGCAGAACTTTTTAAGCACTGTAAATTGTTTAGCAAACTACCTTATATATTCTCATATAATTCCATTTTATTATATTTTATGTTTTACTGTGCAGGATGTGCAGTAGAGAGGTAAATAAAGGTGAAATACTCTGCTGTACGATGCAAACATGTAAAATTTGAGTTTCAGTATGCTGCCGTACAAGTCGGCCTTTAATTGTGGGTTTGCTCCACATTCAGGCTGAAAGCTAAAAAGCTTTTGCCCTTTGCTTATGTTATCACGTCTCGATTTGTATGTTGATCCTGTGATGTCTATCCCTATTAATGTTTCTAAGCACTCTCAATAGTTGTACCTCATTTCTGTAAGTTGCATGTGCCTGATGACTAAATTCACTGAGCATGAGAATTGATAAATTACCCAATCAGACCGGTGAGATGTTCAAGCTCAGAAAGCGTCAAAGAGGATTAATATAAAATTCACATCCATTCTAAGCTTACAGAAGTATGCTTGTCATTTTTCTTTGTTATAGATTGCTTGGGAATGCGCGTTGGTGTATAAATTAGCAGTTAAACATTGATGATTCTTTTATAATAATATAAAGATTTCAGTTACATATTTAAAAATAAGTCTACAGAAATATTTTAAATTCAGACCCTGTAGTTTTAAAGGGTTTTCAATGATCATTCTTAATATGGATTTTTTACTTAAAAATTTTTACCCATTCTGCATACTACTTAACTCAGAACTGAAATTTAGTTTTCAAGATAAATACTGTACTGAACAGTAAGGTATTATTTTCATAGAAAAGATATTTCAGCTGTACTTCAACACTACACACAATCAGTGACTCTTCCTCTGCAGAAAATAAAAATACCTTATGTATTTTTAACACAAATCTCTAACCTACATTCCATTAAAGTTTGAAAATGATGTTAATAAACATACCTAACTCAAATCATGTTAACTTTTTAATTACTCATAAAAAGGTACTGCAACAAATCTTGTATTAAAAATTGTGGCTAGATGTACTTAAATTTACTTTTTACTAAAACTTCTTAGGTCTTTTGTTCATCATGTCATATTATAACATTTTGTATTAATGTAAAATCACTCTGATAAGATACATAACAGTCTAATATTTGAAAGCAATTTTAAATAGTACATACTTTTCTTAACAGTTTCCTTCTACTTTGCTCATTACAAGTAACTAGTTTAGCATTTGTTGATGTCTTAATTCAGACTTTTGGCTCTGGGAATGTGCTACATGTAAGGTAAATTAGTTATCATCTCCATAAGGAATCTTGTCTTATGATAGGCTACTATCTCCTTCATTAATTCTTTCTACAAATATTTATTGAGTCTCTGTAATGAGAATATTAATCTAGACAATTGAGATATATTGGAAACAAATAGAGAAATACTGACATTCTAAGGCTTTTCCTCTAGTAAGGAAGCGAGAAAAAAATAAATAATAGCATAATCAATCCAAAAGTGACATAATAAATATGTTAAAAGGATAACAAATGCCAAGGGAAGAATAAAAAATAGAAGATTAGAAACCGAAATGCATCCATAAATGATATAATAAATATATTAAAAGGGTAACGAGTGCTAAGGAAAAAATAAAAAACAGAGTAGGAGATTAGTAACTGAAGTACAGAGCAAAGTGAGTTTCTAGTTATCCTCATCTATAAACTGCTCTAAAAATTTAGTGGCTTCAAACAATGTTCTCTTACCTCCTACTCATGTGTTTTAGCTGGGGTCAGCTCAGTGGATCTCACTTGAGATTAGTCACATGCTTAAAATAAGACAGGTGTGGGAAGGACTGTAGCCTCTCCCAGAGGCTGCTCAGGTCATCCTCCCCTGGCCAGCAAGTGCGGCTGCATATCAATCAGAAGTACATTTTAAGTTGTTACTGACCAACTTGTTTCCTCGACTTCAGCACTGAAGCACAGAGACTGGTTCTGAGGGGTACACTAAGAGTGACCATCCTGGAATTAGGGTACAATTTACTGAGGAGTTATGCCTTGAAAATAGAAGTGAATTAGCCAAGCAGATATCTTAAAAAGAACATTTTAAGCAGAGAGAGAAGAGGGCAAAGAGACAGAGACAGACAGAGACAGAGATAGCTAGGATAAATATTCTAGGGCAAATTCATGCTACTGTGTTTGAAGAACTAAAAGGAAATGTAGACAAGTGAGAGAGAAATTAGTAAAAAGTGAAATAAAATATGAAAAAGTCAGATCACTTAAATCGGATATAAACTATTAAATTTGGCAAAGTGATTGGCATTGGTGACCACATAATTCCCAAGTGAGTGATAACCACATTGCAAGAGGTTTTCAAGAAATCAGTAAATGGGTGGAGTAGAGGAAGCGTAAAGTAGCTGGCCTCTCTACAGCAGCACAGAAAGGAGCAGACGGCAACAGAGAAGATGCCAGAGATTTGCAAGTTAATCCCCTTGAGTGTTCAGCTGGGTACTGATGTGTTCCTGTTTCTGAGGAAAATACTTAAGACTGTGAAAAAAAAGCCACTTGAAAAGATTATGGGAAACAACATTCAGATCTCAACATGGCTGGGAATAATGGGTGTTTTCTAGACTAGAAATTAATTCATGGGGGCATTGGTTAGAGGACTCAGAAAGGCCTTGTTTTGGTTACGGGATTTTAAAAGAAGTAAAAAAAAAAAAAAAAAAAAAAAAAAAAAAAAAAAAAAAAAAAAAAAAAAAAAAAAAAAAAGAAAAAAAAGAAAAAGAAAAACAAGAATACTGTTTTGTTTTCACTTACTTTTAGAAGCAGAACCAAGAAAGAATGAACTTCTTTTAAGCAAGTTAACAACATAACTGTTTGCCAGAACAAACATGGAAAATATCATAGAATAGCAAAAATATTCAGCAGCCAAGGCCAAAAAATCACAATGCCTGACTTCGCTAATAAAACAATTACCAAATATGCAAAGAAATAAGGACATATAAACCTTATGCAGAGAAAAAAAATCAAAACTGATCCTGAAATGAAATACGTAATAAAATCATTAAACCAAACAAGAAAGCTTTTTTAAGTCATTAAAATTATATGCTTTTAAAGCCTGAGAGAAATGATTAAGTAGGTTAATTAGAAATTAGGAAGTCTAGCAAATTAAAATTTTGAAATATAGAACTATAAGAGCTAAGATTTTAAAATTTTACTCAATAAGATTAATAGCCAATGAGACACTAGAGAAAAATAGAGAGAACTTGGAAATACTTAAGTTCAAAACCGTCCAAATTAAAATACAAACCACACTATTTACTAACTTTGGGAAACTTCACATAGAAGGATATAAATGCACTGAAGTCTCTGAAAGAAAGGCAAGGAAAATGGGGATTGAAATAATAATAGTGGCCAAAATATTTGAGGACAATCACATAGGTCCAAGAAACTTGTTTCAAAATTTGAGCACAAGAAACACAAAGAAAACCACACTAAGGTATATCATAACAAAAACCAATGATAAAGAGAAAATTTTGAAAATGGTCATAGAAAAAAGACATACCACAGCAGACTAATAAACACCAGGTTGATGGTCACTTTCTAGTAACAAATACTACAAGTAAAAAGTTAGGGGACAACATGTTGAATACAATAAAAATCTGTCAATTTAGAATTTGATAATCAGGAAAACATCACTCAAAAATTAAAACTAAATATGTATTTAGGACAAATAAAGGTAAATCAATTTATAAAATTTTATTAATTTACAGTACATTTATACTTTAAAACTTTACACTGGATTTATATGCCAAAATGCACTAGGAGTACCCTGAAAAATTTTGTACTTACTGCATCCCTTGATTACATCGAGGCCATATCAAGTTATTGTCTTGTACTGTGTTGATCATGTAAGTATACTGAATGACATTTGTTATGATTTAAATCTATAATTACTCCTAAAAATCTCAAGTGTTCAGAGGTTGGGGCTAGTTGGAAGGGGCAGATGACTGAGATCATGACCGGAAAAACTACATTCTTATCATGGATCCTCCCTTTTCTGCTTCCTGCTTTCCACGAGTTGAGTATCTACTTTCCCATGCTCTTCTACGATGATGTTTCCACCTTGAACTGGTGTGCCATTGATTGAACTCTAAAACCATAAGCCAAAATAAACCTTTTCTTCTTTAAATTTCAGGTATTTCTGTGCTTGAGTATTTTGTCCCAGTGATGGGAAAGTGGATAAACAACAGTCACACACCAAAATTGCTCAATGACACATTTTTCAGAATGTTTCTCTGTTGTTAAGTGACCATGTAAGGTGCTTACTCCTCAATATGTTAACAGCTATCAAGAAAGAAAAAGAACAAGCCAGTACATGTATGGCAAATAGTCATCTGAACCCTACCAAAGTAACACCATTTTGTAGTGAGTCCCTACTTTTAGCTGTCAGGTGGGCACTAACCAGGTGCTGAGGCTGCCAGACAGCAGCATGCTGAGGTCATTCACCACTGCGACTGTACAGTGCTGGCCGACCCTGGCAGAGTTTTTAATAAGAGTAAGATGGGATGGGAGCAGAGTTGCACAAGCTTCCCTACGGACACCGTGCCTTCACTTCTGCTTTCTGCTGTTTACATTGGAACCCACTAAAACTGGTAGCTCAGTGCATTAGTCAGCTTTCTCATTGCTGGGACACAATACCCAAAGGCACAATTTAAAGAAGAGGTTTAATTTGGCACACCCTTTGAGGATTTAGCCCATGATCAGCTGGCTCCAAGGCAGAAGCATCAAGATGGAAGAAAACAGCTGTTCACCTCATGGCAGCCAGGAAGCAGAGAGGAAAGGAGGAGCTTGCAACAAGACTATACCATTCCGGGTCACACCCCCAGTGACTCACCCCTCCAGCCAGTCCCCACTGCCCAGAGAAGCATGAACTCATCAACAGTTTAATCCACTGACAAATACAGCACTCCCTTGACCCCATCACCTGCCTAATTTTTCAGTTCTGATCACTTGAGATTTTGGGGGACATTTTGAATTAATCCATAACATTGAGTAATGGGTAGTTGGTGATTTCGGTTGTACTGCACCTCTAAGTCATTCACTGCTCTGTAAGTAACACCTAACAAACTCCTGTACTCACCAAACAGGACCTGTCCAAGTCATTCAGTGGACAGTCAGCCCCCTCTCAATTCAGAGGCAGATGTTTCTATCTATTACTGAGAAATTTACATAACAGTATTTTCTCATACTGATGTGAATCTCGTTAACAATTGATTGAAAATGATGATAAAACAAGAGAAAATTGCTGGTGTAATGTCCTTATGTCATCTTGAATTTCTGAGTTTTCTTTGCAAATTTATACCCATTTTCTTGTTCCCATTGACTTGTCTCCATCACTATTGCCAGCACACTACTTCAAACGATTACATTTCTTTTTGGACTTCTCAAATTCTTTTCTCTAAGAATACAAACAATGTGCTTAGAAGTGGCCTGTGAAGGCTATCCCTGATCTGGCTCTTGCCTTTCACTCCATCTCCTGCTGCAATCAAGTTACACTCATTCTCCCTTTTCAATCTATGCCAATGTTCTTTCAGTCATTTCATCCCTTTCCAATGCATCTGTAACAAAGTGAATGACCTAGAACAACAAAAATCCATGGTGTCAGACGTTCAAGTCAAGGTGTCAGCAGGTCATGCTTCCTCTGAAGGCTCTGGAAAAGGATGTGTCACAGGCCTTTTACTTTCCGGTCAGCATTTCTTGCATTAAAGAGGATAATCTTCTCCACTTGTCTCCTCAATAGCCTTCCCTCTATGCATGTCTGCACCCAGCTTCCCTCTTAGGATAAGGACAATTCATATCTTTTTAAGGTGATACAAGACAACTCATAACCATCTCTGTCCTTGATGAACACCATCTTGCCAATGAGCTTTTATTCAGATCTTCTTCCCAGGATAATCTCTCTACCTGGATCCTAAAATATTTTAGATCTAAATGCAAGGAGTGTCTTCTCAAAATTACTCCTTAGACTTTCATTATACACCAAATCTCCCAGAGAAGACCCTCATAGTCTTGGAAATCTCTCTTTCAAAGCACATGTTAAAGCTGTAATTTTTTACTGTAGGATTATTTAAATATGGGTATTTCCTCCTGACAAATTGTAAACTCCATGAAGAAAGGAAATGTGTCTGCTTTACTTATCATTTTATTTCCATGAATATGCAGAATCTAGACAATGTACTATGTTATCAATAAATCTTATATAATAAACTTATTCTAAATTAAATAAGTTGTTCATTAGTGACTTTAAGTAATCCACAAATGTTGAAATATACTTTAAAACCGGCTATTACCAAGCAGAAGAGTTAGGAAGGTGAAGTAGTCTTTGGGACCTAATCATAGCCTTCTCTCCATATCCTGCTCCAAACCAAACACGCCTTCTTACCAAAGGCACTAGGTAAAATGTTCCTATTATATCTGAGTAGTGAGTGTCTTTATCGGCAGTGGAACTTTTCAAACAAGCCAGCAACATAATTCTGTGGGAACCAGAGCCCACTACAGAGTCTGCCTCCTAAGGCCCCTGACTGTTCATTCTTTTCCTGAGTGCACCTCCTGTGTAGCCCAGAATGCTGTGTTAAGTGCTCTTGCTCTAAGTTATAAGTATCTGTTACGATCTGATACTGACTTTATCTGCCAGTGTTGGCTGAGTGTTGTGTGGAAATGGTCTTTGACTTACAATGGGGTTATTTCCCTAAAACTTTTGATGCTAAGTTGAAAAGTATCGCTTAAAGTAAAAAAGTTCTCTTAGTACACCTAACAGCCAACATCATAGTTTATCATAGCCTACCTTAAAACATGCTCAGAACACTAGCATTAAGTTTCAGTTTGCAAAATCAAAGCCTGTTTTACAGTAAAAGGTTGAATATATTATGTAACTTATTGAATGCCTGTATACAAAAACTCTGGCAATACAATGCTGGTTGTCTGCCCTTGGGATCCTATCACTGCCAGTGAGCTCAAGCTCACTGTCACATCTGCCCAGCATCTTAAGAGAGGGTCCCACTGCATCTCACCTGCATAGGGAAAAGATCAAAACTCAAAACCCTAAATGAGGTTTCTACCAAATGCAACCTTCTCACCATCATAAAACAACAACAAAACAAAACAAACCTATAAATCAAACTATTACAAGTCAGGACTTAAATTCACACAACCATCCATATTACTTTAAGGGAAAACTCCCTCAGCAAAGTTTTGACTAGGAGACAACTAAACTGCTTTGAATATAATATTTCTGAATACATCATGTAATTATTATGATGATACTTTCATCCAGCACTCAAGTCCAGGTATCTTATTGGTAGATTCCCACCTATTTATTGAGAAAAGAAACTTTATTGCTTTAAAATAATACTTTACCACGTTAATTGTAAGTATCAGATGACTCATAAAAAGAAATAATATTCCTATACAACTTTGCCAATATTTTCACCACAAATAAAATGACAAACACATAAATCATTGCAACACAAAGGAACCGCATGAAATGCGGTTAGGAAACAGGAAATAGGAAGTGAAAAAAACAAGGTTCTCCATAGATTTTAAGTGTATTTGCAGTTTTAGTGACATCTGGTAAGTGTGAAAAAGAGGAATTTCAGGCAAAATTATAATTGTTCTTAGTATCAGGGCCAGCAGCACAATTTTAAATCAAATTTTACTTCTGTTTGGCTGGTTCTACTTTTTGAGTAGCAGTCTTACAGGAAGTAGCATGATTGCAAAAGATAGAAATTTTCAATTATCTGGTTCTTAGAAACAGCAATTCAAATTCTGAGAGAAAAGGAAAAACCAAGCAATGTTATAAGTAAAACGGTCTCTCCTCAAGTTTCCAGTAAAAGCAATTTTAGGTAATTACAGTGTATAGATAATGGTAAGAAAACATAAATCTGTTGCTTGTCATAGAACTTCCGGGTAAGTTTACACTGATAACTCAGATCTGTGCTTGAAACTGTCGCCCCCAGGTGTCCATTTTTAAGAGCTGCCATGAAAATAGGGAAAAGTCTAAAAAAAAAAAAATGTTTGGTACACATCTGAGAGCAAGGGGCCAAGAGAAGAAAGTAGCAGTGGACAGCAAGGTGAACCTTCTCCCGTGCGACTTCTCCCTAAACCTCTTGCAGTTCCTGGCAGGAGCTGACTGTGGGCAAAAGAACCAGGGCAGGAGCAGGACTAGGATGAGTGAAGAGAGAGGGAGCTGAAAGAGGTTGATCTTGCTCATTTCAGCATTAGGAATGGCAAGGCCCTGTGTGGCCAGATCAAAACCAAAAGAAAATGCTGACCCTTAAATCTTTTTCTCCAGCTTTGAGAATACAGAAAACAGCACTGTCCTAAAGTGGCTCTTACCACCTTCAGATCGGCGATTTTTCGACAGGAAGCAAAAAGAAAAAACTATGAAAGAATAGATAATGACTGAGGGTTACACCAGACGGTCTTGTAGTGAAAACAAGGTAGAGCATCCAGAATGAAAGAAGGGGGCGATGCCATTCTGAAGGTGCATAGACAGAGGCCGGAAGTAGTGAGATCGATGAGGACTGGACAATCTTAAATTATAATGACAAGAAGAATAATTACCCCAAATTGTAATCCTAACAGAATCACATGTAGTATCTTAGAGAGCTGAATGAAGTTACAAACTGTAAAATATTATAACTGTCAAATTACAACATCTTTTTTTACTAACATAGGATAGATACTATGACTTTTACTGTTTGTCTCCAATTAAATTTGTTTAAAGATCAAAACACCATCCAAGTAAAGATAAGTGATATAACTGTCTCAACTAAAAAATATAATTTTTGAAACCTTAGAGACAGAAACTAAATAATGAAATCTTTTAAAAATGTCTCTAACTATTAAATTTTAAAGTTGTTAGTTTTTTATATCAAATATATTTTAGAGACTTTCGTTCATTTTCAGGATAATTCAATAATTAGGTGTGGAATGAGTGTATACTTTAGATTTTAACTATTTTATTTTGTTTCTTATTTTGTTATTTCACAATGAATTTGTTTTATTATACTATTAAGTCAGGTTTATTTCACAATTCCAAAATATAATGAAATGTAAAAAGTAGCTATTACATACCCTCAGTAGGAACCACTGCTGATAAGTTGCTGTATAATTTTTACAGTCTATTCTGTAGATATATAAAACAAATGTGTGTATATTTGTGTATTGATGTAGCTGTGTAAACATATGATATTATACTGTGTACCTTCTTTTGAAACATGCTTTCCTCCACTCAAAAATACTATGGGACACATGGGAATATGGGCCTATACCCTGTCAAAACACTGTAATATGCTGGCACATGGAATGTATGGAAATACCATAATTTATGTTTACAATCTCTTTACAAAGATATTGGAATTTTTGACACTGCTATAATATCTACACCCAATATCTACATGTTAAACTGCACCTTAAATTATTATACATAAGCAGTATAAACTTCCCTGTCTGTAGTAATATTTTAATGATTATAGCTTTAATTAGTCTAAAAAAAGTAGTCTTACAAAACTTTTATTTCTAGGGATAATATTTTCAATTTCAAAAATATTACCTTAACTTAATAATTCCTGTCTTGTGATGGAAAAATACAGTTGCAAACAAAGATTGTCAAGGACAGCAACAGTCAGATAATTTCATGAGCTTAGTGGTATTTGGGTTCTTGAAGAATGGGGAAAATTTTAATATAGGGGAAAAGAGATTTTAAATTTTATGAAAAAAAAACCTATATTAAAATTATCAGCAAAAAAGGCAAAAAACCTGAACAAGAAGATTAGGAAGCAAGTACAGACTTTGTCATTGATGAAAATTAGCCATTGGGCAAAGCCATATTGGAAGGCAGAAGAGATGATGCTTTAATTTTCAAATTTGTTGGCATTAGGCAATTGTATGACAATCAC
>RJWM01047852.1:0-11729 GCA_004363535.1 Dasyprocta punctata | reverse complement strand
TTTGTATTAGTATTACAAACAAATCAGTTTTAAAACACCATTTGGAGAAGGAATTGCATGGTTCAAGATCAGAGAGGACAGTGGGGTTGATCACGGAGGAAGAAAACAGGAAAAGAGGGAAAGGAGTTAACGGCCCATTATACTGAGGGTGCAGCGCCTGAAATCTGAAGGACTCAGACTCACCCCGCTGTTGGGGTAGAACGTCATGCTTTTCACTGAAATAGAAACAAACCTGTGGACAAGAGTCAGCAAGTGTAAGTTTAATGGCAAATAGTGTTTTGTGAGCTGGGAACTGAGGAGAGCTGTCCGGGCTGCTGCTGCTGTTGAAGTCACTGCAGGTCACCCAACAGAGTGGAGAACGGAGGAGGAGTGCACCTGGGATCAAGAAGGAAAGGGTTTGGGTCAAGTATCTAGAATCCTACAACGAGGCCGACCTGGGAATCTAGGGAAGAGACCGGGATTGTCCCAGAAACCGTTGGCAAGACTCCTGACATACAATTTCTATTATTTTTAATCTTTGCAATGGAAAATAAGTGTATAAGAAAGCATAATCCTAGGTGAGAATACATTCGAGCCTTCTGGAAGGGATAAAGGTCTGCAGCAAGCGTGTCCTGCTGAGCACCAGATCCCCAGATCCCCTTAACCTCCTGTCCGAGTTCCTGGCAGGGCAGGAGAAGGATTTGCTGCAGCAGTAAAATAGAAAAAGCTGTCACTGATGGGCCGTAAATTGTAGAGAGTCCTTGTAAAAAGGAAGGCAGATGAGATGGCAAAGAAGAGAACAAGAATGAAAACACTTCCAGAGCGACAAAAAGAGGATGGCGCTGCTCATTCAGCAGAGGGGCACTCTGGTCAGCCCAGAAGGACCCCAGACAACCCTTGGGAGGTTGAGGCCTCCAGATGATTGGCAAGACTCCTCTGCTAAAGGCAGTCAGTCACAAGCAGCACTGTGGATGGTGGAGACTAACCCAAGATGCGTCACCCTCTCCCTCTCCTCCTCCCACCCTACACCTCTCCCAGTCCCTCGGAACTCCCCACCCCTGCAGCCTCACTCCACTGACCTGAGAGCTGGTGGTGCCACGTCATCCCAGATGCTTGATGGAAGAATGAAACAAACAAAAATGAAGCAAACATGAATTTATGAACTTCTTGAAATGACTACCCTCTAGGTCAAATTTTAAGTGTGCTCAACATTTTAGAGGAATACCAAGTAGGAAAAACAGAAGTAACAATTAAAAGAAAAAGCCCAAAATTTAAAAAAAAAAACTGTTCAAAAACAGAAGTCAGAGACAAATTATGAAGAACACGACACGGCAGTAAATTTCGGAATAGGTCTAAAATGTCACTCTTTCCCTAGGTAAGAATACCATCATCCTCTGCTCTCAAATTGCCTTCTGATGCCCGAGGGAACCACCTTCCTCCTTTTCCCCTCTTCCTAGAAGCACTACTTGTTTTTTCTGTTCCTCATCTGTTGGTATGACTGTGATCTCCAAGCGTGGCCAACCTTAGCTAGATACCGAGAATAGACTTTTTTTAATGTGGTACACATACCATCAACTCTACCAGTCAGGATTAGAACCAGAGGTTACGGAACTATATCCTCAGCCCTTCCTATTTTTCATTTTTAGGCAGGTTCTTACTTAGTTGCCCAGACTGGCCTCAAACATGTGATTCTCCTGCCTCAACCTCTCAAGTGGGTGGGATTACAGTCATGCACCCACTGCACCTGACTTACTTTACTATTTTTTAAAGTATTCAGTTAAAATAAGTACATACACATTGATATGCAGCCATCACAACCACCCATCTCCAGAAGTTTTTCATCCTTTTCAACAGAAAACCTATAGTCATCAAATAATAACTCCCCGCTCCCCTGCCCAACCCCTGGCAACCACCACTCCACGTTCTGCTGTCTTCACTACTTTAAACATCTCACGCAGTACGGTCGTGTGCTGGTTGACAAGAATCACTTACAGGATGGTGGTCCCATAAGATTATTACTAACTAGAGATATTGTTACAGTCTTAGTTTGTATAAGTAAACTCTATGACACATTTTCAGAATGTCTACAATTGTCTTTGCAACTGGCTTTTCCCACCTAGCATGATGTCCTCAAGATTCACCCATGTTGTAGCACATGAGAATTCCTTTATCCACATTTTAAAGAAGGACTCTGAATCACTGCACTTGGCAGAATTTTAGGTAGCGTGAAGGAGAAGCTCAAGGCAAGTACACGGGGCGAAACCTGCAGCGGATGGAAGAAGTGGCTCCCGCTCAGGCCTCACTGAGAGATCGCAGCAGCCTTCAGGTCAGGTCGGTCCTTCGTTCTGAACCTACCCGGAGAGGCTCTGCCGCTGTCCTGCCGCCATCCTCCCTCACGTCCAGGGTCCCTCCTACTCCTTTGCTCTTCTGGGGGGAGGTACCTGGCCGGCTACTGCACCTCAGGATGGAGCCTGGGGCGAGGCGCACATCCCGTCAGGAGCCCCGAGCTCCTCCTGGGTAGCAAGCTGAGATCCTGAGATCAGGAGAGCCGGGCTGCCAACCCCGCGCCTGGTCCTATGCCGTAAACCGCTCTCCAGAAGGCTAACACAGCTCCTGGACTTACTGCTCACAGCATGAAAAACTTGGTGAAAACCTCGGAGAAGAACCAGCCCTATTGTTCCCAGAACATTTTGAAGATGAAACAAGACATAAGGCACACATAAACGTGCCAAGTCAAGCCAATTAGCAGTGTGCAAATGACTCCCACAGTAGGGAAAACGTTAGTGCTGCTTGTCTCATTCCTTTCTTTGTTTCTAAGCTGTCCTAAGCAGGCTCATAGTGAATTTTTTCCATGAAATGTCATCAGTTTATGCCATTGTTTATGTTAAATGTGTTTTCTCATACAAATCGAGTGTCACAGTGAACATTAGAAGACGTCCACTGAGGCTTTTTTTGTGTGTTTTGAACCAAACTATCCAGTATGAATTGTTATCACTAACGGTTTTTTGAAGGAAGATTGATGGCAAAATGACGATAACATGAATGCATCTCCTACTCTGAAATGTGCCATTCCCCAGTCCTTTCAAGCTCCCAGTTTAGAAACACATGTAGCTCTTTCCTGCACCTATGCTTACACCTCTGCCACAGCAACTACATCTTTATACCGACCCAGGCCATAAAGGGTGAGGATATAACAGGACGCTTGCCACAGGGCGATGGGCCTGCTTGCTCATTGCGCTAACCAAGTTCTCCACTGCAAACGACCCTGGAAGTCTTCCCTGAGTTTTCAAGACAACACTACAGCAGCATCTCTGGCAGTCATAAAGCATCTTTTGCTGATTAATTCTTTGGTTATTTCAGGAGTAATAAAGGAACACATAAACCACTGAAGTTTAAAGTTGGTTATACATTTTCCTTTTTCTCATG
This sequence comes from Dasyprocta punctata, assembly GCA_004363535.1. NCBI lineage: Eukaryota > Metazoa > Chordata > Mammalia > Rodentia > Dasyproctidae > Dasyprocta > Dasyprocta punctata. Next base: position 8,324 of record RJWM01047852.1, on the reverse strand, counting down.
GCTTTGACACAGTTCGTCAAGGACGAAAGGCCATATTTTCTATATGGAACTCAAAAAATATGCATAACGGAAAGAAGTACCTCCCCCAAATTATAGCCCTACAGTAGAGCATTCAAGGATTTAATATGTGTGGTTTTGATTATGTAAGAGTAACCTTGAAGATGCATGCCATGTAGCAATTTGTAATCTCTCTGAGCCAAGAATTTGAATCACACAGGATAAAAACAGATGAACCGAAGGAATGATCTAGTGGCAGCCTGGCTTAGGGCCCAGGCCCCCACCTCTCCTTGGGGCTCTGTCTGCTTCTGCTGGCCAATAAGTGCTTAGTAACTCCTGAGAAATCCAAACAAAAACAAAAACAAACAACTGTCTTGCTGAACCACAGAAGGCAATGTGAATCTCAAAGATTCACATGCATCTGTGAATGTCATGATGAACAGCAACTGTGAGCTATCACGTTCAAATGTGAAGAAAACGAGAAGACAAAAGCAGCAAAGTTTCACTGAAAAATTTATATTTCACCGTGGTATTCATGAATACCCAATTTTTAGCATATATCTTTTCTGAGTATCAGAGTTCTCCTGTACTCCCTAATAGGAAGTGTGTGCTTATTCACCTGATAAATATGGAGAACTGAGTGGAGAGCAATGGCACTTGCCTGCGTGACTCCTCCATTTCTGCTGAAGTGCCCTTCCCAGGCACCTTGGAGTTAGGCAGCAGGACTGCAAGACTGACTTCAGAGAGTGACGTGTGGGTGAGAGCGGCACGTTTTACTTCATAGAATTGTTAGGCTTCTCCCAACACTTTTGTGGTGGTGACTAAGTTACGCAGGTAGAGCTAGGAATTGGAAGTTCCTGGAAATCCTGAGAGCTTTCACATCCCCACTGGGCTTCGTATGGGTCAGAAAAAAATCTTGTCAACTCCCCGAGATTCCCGGGTACATTGGGGACGGCAGCATTGTTTGTGCTCACCCTTGCTGATAAACATATCTTCTGCATTATGGACCATAAAGCAATAAAAAAATGAATCGCAAAAGTTTTCGTGGAACAACAAGAGATGGTTATATGAAAAATAATATCTAAAGATTAAGCTCTAAGCATATGTGTGAAATACAGATATGCATATGCTATTATTTAGATCTAAGATATCCCCATAAAGGAAACTACCCCTGTGGAGCTACTGGGATGCGGTGGAACCTTTCAGAGATGAGGCCTCGGAGGTACTTACTGGGGAAGACAGGTCCTTGAAAGGGACAGAAAGGTGACTAGCACAGTGTGTGTGTGTGTGTGTGTGTGTGTGTGTGTATACAGATATCTCTCTACAGAGAGAGATACATAAGACATTTGTGTGCATAAACTTCATTAATTTGTTGAGACCTCACAGGATTATGATAGCCGTTATTCCAGCAACAATTCTTTTTCATTCCAACCCACCTACCCAGAACTACTAGAGAGGAAACTCTAAAAAACACACAAGCAAAAATAAATTAGACCTTGTCACAGCCCTATGAAGGTCATTCATAACTCACAGGGTAATGTATAATTCCTTGATGTGAGAGCATTGTATATATTTATTTGCACTTCATCTATTTTCTAGCAGGAATTGAAGTAGGATCTCTGATAAACACTGCCGCACTGAAGAAATTCCAAGGATAAACATTAAAAAGTCATGTGCAGCGTTGAGTAGGCACTTTCTGATCTACAGGGAAACATATAGCTGCTATAAAGGAGATGTTTTTCATTACTTTAAGGCAAGCAGACATCTACGCAAAAGTGACCAGTGAGGATTATAATATCAGTCTAGAAAGAGGAGGAAGCACAGAGTACTTGGAAGAATTTGACATTGGTTCTAATTCTACCTCTGCCATTTTAGTTTCTTCTTCTGTGAAATGGCAATAATAATGGAACCCAAGTCTACAGATTGATGGGAGATTTAATTAAGATGTGCAAATCACATTGAGAACAGTGCTTGTATTCCATGCCATGCAATAAATAGTAGTTATTATTGCTTTATTTAGTTTGTTGCTTATTGATCTTTAAAAAGACAAAGCTGAAAATTTACTGGAAAGGTCAACAAAGATCCAGCTGAAAAAACAAAGCTTGAGGGGCTGTGGAGGCAGGGAGGGTACGCACTGCTCACTGCTGAATAGGAGCCGGACTTAAGCTGAGACTTAAAATGCGATGTGGTCCTCAGAGCAGGACCAGGTCTGAGATAAGACTTCAGGGAAGGCAGCTGGCCTCGGCTGGCTCTCAGTGATAGAAGAGGGCTCATAGCTTAGCAGAAATTGGATGGAAACTCCCTTTAAAAACAAACAATAAAGCTACCAGTGGGTGAGAAGTCTATTGTTATTGACAGCATTGGGAGCATATTTTGCCAAAGAAGCAAAAGCATTCGGGTTTATCCTGAGCTATTGTAGGATTTGGAACAGTTGAAATGATGAATTTACTGTAATGAACAGGTTCTAAGAATAATAGGAGCAACAAGGCAAGCAGATTTCTTAAAAATTTTTGGAAAAATCTTACATGAAAATGGTGAAAATTCGAAAGGGAGCACAGAAATAGAAAATGAAAGAACAAAAGGTAGGGGAACAAGCACTGAAGAAAGGATGGACACAGGAAATGAAGAAAAGAGAGACCCATAGGTTTCTCCAGGTGCTTGGCTTTATGATGTTTACAGCTTACCCTGAACAAAAGTATGAAGCCAGCCATTTCTCTGCCTGTGCACAGAAATCTCCCTGTAAACAAAAGCAAATGCACACATCTATCAGACCGCTAAACATCTTCATCTCCCCTCCACTGATGCTGATCCTTGCCCTGAGCCCCTGCTCCAACCCTAACCTCCTTCCTTGGCTTCTCCTCTGGGTCTGCACTTCTCAGACAAAAGGACATGCTAAACATCTAGTCAAAACTGACCCTTCCAGTGACCCCTTCCCTCAGGCCTGCTCTCTGCTAGGTAACAGGGAACCAATCTAATAAAGGTAATCCTGTTAATGCAATAATGATCCTGGCAGGTTCATGCGTTTTCTCTCTAATGTAACTTATTTGCATGCTAATTGGTTATCTAGAGACAGTCACCCCAGCGACACTGGGGTTTTGCTATGCTTCTAATAACCTTCATGACTTTATTACTGTCTCTGCAGGATTCAATTTCTTCATTTGTTAAAAACAAAACAAAACAAAAAATTACATCCTACCTAAGTTTCGCATCTAGAATCAGATCATTGTATTCTACACTATGAGGAAAATAAGCATGTCTGGAAATTCCTTTCTATAAGGGCCTTGAGTGTGTTACAGAAAAGTTCCCATGCATTCAAGGCCACCTGCAGCCACGTTAAGGATCCAAAGTGTCAGGATCAGTGACGTGGAGTTTAAATCTGATATATGAACTATTACTGAAATCATCTAGACGGACAAGAAGTGTGGGGGAGAATACACTTGCTCATTTTCAATATATAGCCCTGAAAGTCAGAAAGAGGATGTCATACAGAAACTCACAAAACATTTGAAAGTTTGGTACTGGTAATATAAAGCTGCTTAATTTTTTGTTTTAAAATATTGCTTAAATTATAAAACTACACCAAGATAGCTCATACTTTGCTTCAAAGATCAATGAGATTATAGCAGTAATAAAAAGAGAAACCTAGGTGGTATTAGGTAAATTGTGATAAATTCCCACAACAGAATATCACACAGGGGAAAAAGTGAACGCACAGAGCTATAGTAACACAAAGATGTATCTTAGAAGTGTAATGTTTAGTGAAAAAAGGAGCAAATCTGACCTGATTCAATTATTATAAAATTTAAAAATTAGCAACACAAAATATAGGTGGCTAAAAAATAAAAGCACACACATTCATGTAAAGAAACAAATAGTAAATACAAATATCTACAATAGTAGTTGCTTTTTGCTTCGCTTCCAGCCTTACAGGCAAAGTGCACATTTTTTTTTTTTGCCATTATCTATGCTGTGTAACTGTAAACTTCTCAGTTTCTCATTATTAGGTTGTTTCTTCATATTCTTAGTTTGCTATGAGTTTTTATGATGAATGGCTGTTAAATTTTATTCGATGTCTTTTCTGTATAAACCAAGTTGAACATGGAATTTATTTTTTAATTGTGTTGGTGTTGTGAAACTTACAGATTGGTTTTGAATGTTAAAACTAGTCAAGTATTCTTAAAGAAAACAATCCTGCTGTCCTGATATATTGTCATTTTCATATATTGCTGCATTCAGTTAGATAACATTTAGCCAGGAAGATGGGAGACCATGTTCACAATGTATATTTGTCTATGGTTTTATTGTGTTTCACTTTATAATATCCTTTTTTGGTTTTAGTATCAGGGTTTTATTGACCTCATATTTTCTGATAAAGTTTATATAAAATTGATTTTATTTTTTCTTTAACTGTTTGGTACAATTTACTAGTAAAACCAGCTCACCTGAAATTTCTTCAAAGAAAGATATCTTTATTATGAATTAAATTTAATTTAACATATTTTGGGATATTCATATTTTCTGTTTCTTCCTGTGCCAGTTTTGGCAATTTGTGCCTTTTGAGGAAATTTTTCCTATCATCTAAATTGTTATGCAGAGTAACATAAATTTACTCATGGTATCCTAATATTTTCTTCTTCATATTTTCAGAGTTCACACTTTTATTTTTCTTCATTTCTCATACTAGTAATTTGTATTTTCTCTCACTTTTTATCAGTCTATCCAGAGAAACATCTATTTATCAATTAACTACATGTTTTTAAATTTTATTGATCCTCCAAAGAACTAACCTCTGATGTTGCTGATTTTTGTCTGTTATGTCTCCATTCTGTATTTGACCAGTTTACTGGCTTATTTTAACTCTATGCTTCTTCCACTTATTTTGAGTTTAATTCATTGTTTTCTTTTCCATGCCTGAAGATAGATGTTGAGATGTTACCTTTAAAACTCTTCTTTCCTAATGTGTTTAGGAATTATAAATTCTCTGGATATCCTTTTTTGTCTTGTAATTTAATTCCATTGTGATCAAAGAATATAAAATAGATGAACAGATAGATAAATACTTGTTTTTCTTGGCTTACTATATGACTGATCTGGAACATTCCATATCCATCAGAAAACAATGTATTTTCCACGATGATTATGTACAATTCAATGCAGGTCAATTAGGTTAAGTTGAATTATAGAACTCTTCAAATCTGTTATTTTTCTTGTATCATCTGTCATATCAATGATTGGATGAAAATTGTTAAATTTCCAATTATAATTATGCATTTGTTAATTTCAATTCTGTTACATTTTGCTTTTTAGCATTTTGGAATTATCTCTGATAATATTTTTTTGTCTTAAAGTCTCTTTTTTCTGATATTAATATAGTCATTGATGTTCTCTTAAGATTATATTTATGGTGTGTCTCTTTTAAGCAGTATATAATAGGGTCTTTAGGTGCATATTTTTGAAGAAACTTTATCTCACAGTCCTGAAGAACACTGGCAAAGATAAATTTTAACTTTAAAAGAATATTGGCCTTCTTTTCCTACACTAGTAATCATCAGACAAGAGCTGCCAACAAACTTCATTAAAACAAAGAGTTCACATGCTAAAATAGGATCCACATTTGACCAAAACAATAACAATTATACGTGTCTATGTCCAGCAGGAATTGACATAAAGTAGGGAACTTACTGACAGATTGAAATTATATATTAATAAAATTAAGCAAGTATTTAATCAGGCCAGATGGCCCAAATAAAAATAGTGATTTTATAAAAGTTTAGTTAGTAGACCAGCTAGATGGTTGATCTATTCACTTTCAGAGATCATTTCACTAATTTTCTGAATTAAATGGCTGCTTTGGAGGAATTTCAGAGTCTTTAATATTTGAACTGTAAATTTATCTCAAGACACTGAGCCATATCCAAGGGTGAACAGAGCACTCCATTGTAAATTCTAAGTCTCACACTGACACACTCTCACGTAATTATTTCAAAAATATAACTAGGGTGAAGGTCATGTACACTACAGAGAGCAGTAATTTATTCTTCCCCAGTGGCCAGATTAGATTATTGTAGCTTTTGTCCCCGAGATTTTCTGCGAACCCTTAAAGGAGTGTGTTCAACTATGTTCTCACGAGCTATGACCTAGTCCAAATGCCATTCTGTGTTTTACAACTTTCTTTAAAAAGTATTGAGACAATTCTAAGGAGATGCACAATGAACTGATTTTGGTGTCTGAACCAAGAGAGGAGAAATTCTTTATCGATTGTGGCTCAATAGGACAACTGATTGAAGAGCCAAATTATGGGAAATAAAATTTCAGGGGGAAATATTAATAAATTTACTCTGAATTTTTCATATTCCAGAAGGAAGTACAAATCATGACGCTTCTTTATATAAGTAGAGGGCCACATTGGAGGAACATGAGGAAAAAGACTCTTCTAACAGTAGTAATTGATGTCACAATCTCTCTTTGAGCCCACGGGTTCCTGTGGGAGTCCACATAGACAATCAAGCAGTCTTTGGTTTCTCGTTCTGATGCTTTATAAAATAGGCAATCTCTTAGTTGATGGCTGCTCAGGGGACTTTTAAGGAAGCTGCCTCAAATCTGGTCCAAATTTTTTTGGCCTAGAACTCCTAGGGTGACATAAGAGAAGACTATCTGTAGTAATTTTAGAAAACAGATCAACAAGAAATAGAAGAAAAAGGAAAAAGATTCAGAGGTTAATTCCTCTTTGTCTAATGGTCCTTAGCTCCTAAAATGGAAAACTCAGACTCAAACATGCTAAGCTCAGACATTTAAACTAGGTCCACTTTTTCAAATAAATATAAGCCATTCAGAGTAATTTCCAACACATGACAGAGTAAGACTGAATTTGCTTAATGTTACTATAGCTCATCTAGAGAAGATTGCATTTAGTCAAACATTACTTTGACACTGCTGTTCTTTTTAACTTAATTGATCTGCTGAACAATCTGAAGAAGGCAGATTGTGTGGTGAAAAGACTACAAAACTGGGAATCTAGATTTCAACTAACTTCCATGTTTAAGTCTCTGCCATCTGTATTCCACACAGCAGCAAGAATGCTTGCTTCAAATCACAAATCAAGGGATATCCCCCACATGCTTAGAACCCTTGAGAGATTTCCTATTGCTCTTAAAATTTCATCCTTTAGTCATTATTACTTAGGCATGTGGGATCTTTCCCCCAGCTGGTTCCACTTTCCCTGGAATGTCCTTTCGGGGCTATTTGAACAGCTAGTTCCTTCTCAGCACTCAGATCTCAACTCAAGTGCCATCTTCTCAAAGAGAAAGTTCTTGAACTAACATTTTTGACATTCTGTCACCATCATATTGCCTTAGTTTAATGCCAATTCTAGCCATGTTGTAATGTACTATTTATTTCTATATTGTTTATTTCTCTACCGTACTAGAATGCAAGCTCATGAAGGCAAGAAACTTGCTATTCTGCTCTCTGAGCATAGAACAATATTTACCATACAACAGCTGCTCAACTAACATGTATTGGATGAATGAATAAGATAATTTTGATTACATCCTGTTATGGATTACAAACTGGTGGTCAACTTGGCACCAGTTGAATTAATTCAGCTGGTGTTAAGTTAAAGATGCTCCACCTGAAGAAAGTTACCAGCATAAATAGGGACGTGAAGAAGAAGAGTCAGGCATTGTGGGTTCTTCCAAGAGTTGCTGTTCGAGCCGCTGGTCCTCCTGGAGGTGCTTGTCATGCTGGCTTCGCCAATATGGACTCGGCCATTATCATTGGAGGAGCTCGGGACCTCATCGGTGAGAGTGGCTGTGGTTCATGTTGCGAGAGCTCTGCTCCTCACACCGTGCATCGCTTCCTGGCTCCGGAGGGGAGGCTGTGTGCTGGAGAACCTGGTCACGCTGGGCTTCCTGACCTGTGCTCAACTGTTCTCCATCGTCGGAGGAGTGTGGGACCTTGTCGCCGTTGGGGATGGCTGTGGTGCTCTTCAGGGCAGCCCCGCTTCTTCTTTTGAGCGTGACTTCTCGGCTCCTACTAGAACCCTCAACCCACTGCACAGCTCCTTCACCCTGCTGGCATAGACTTTCTGGTTCCACCGCTGACCTGTGGCCTTCCCAGCACAGAACCATAAGTAAACTGGCGTGAGCCCTTATTGGGGGCTCTTAGATTCCCAGTTGGTACTGTGGGAGGCATTGTCATGCATTTGGGTCTCTAGTGGGACCCTTGCATGATACTGCTGTGGGATCCAGGCCCTCGGCTATCCTGGGTCTTAGTACTGTGGAAGGATTTTCCTGCACCATCTTGTGTTTAACTTTGGGTGATTATTA
>RJWM01047851.1:0-11730 GCA_004363535.1 Dasyprocta punctata | reverse complement strand
CTGCACTCAGGATATCAAGTTTAGTCAAGATATGATAATCCTGTCACTCAGTCCTTTTTAATGGCAAGTGACAGAAACCAAATTTACAGTGGTTAAACTTCAGCTATATAATGGAAAAGTCCAGGGGTAGCACTGAATCAGACCAAAAGTCCATTCAGAAAAGAGTTCGTTCACTTAAGGGTGTGCACACAGCCAGACACATATGCACAATAAGGGTTTTTTATAAGAATTTTACCTATACAGTTATGAAAGATGGCTTGTCAGTCTCTTTAAAGCTGTTGTCTTTGTTTTTGATGCTGGAGATGGGAGGCATCAGAGCTAACTGACAGGCAGGGAAGCTGGATGTAAACTGAGAAGAGTGAGGAAAATTCAGCATCCGTGCACATAAGCTCAGAGATGACCTCTCACTACCCCTTGATCACACTGCCTGCTTCACGCACAATGGAAGGAAGCTGGTTCCTTTTGTCATGAAGCTAAACATGTGTCTGCCTGCTCCAGCTGCTGGTGAAGCAGTAAGAAAATCATAGCGAAAGTAATATGAATGCAAACCTGGCTGCCCCACAAAGTTAGGTCAGCAGACAACCAGTCATGCCCCACTATTGGGGCCCTTTCCCATGTAAAAATAATACTGCTGTCCTCTGTCCACCTTCTGAACTCAACGCAAACTGTCTCTTATGCTCCACTTTAACCAGAAATGTGTAATGAAGGGAATTCTGGGAGATAAGAGTGCAGTATAGCCAAGTCAACGTATTACAAAGCCACTACACACTGGTTCATGGAAGAGCTCACTGGCGATGCTCATCATGTCCTCAGAGATCACTCAACTGTGTATTTCTCTTTTGTCTTCTCTCTCACAGAGCCTTTTCTTCAAGTTCAACTTCATAAGCTCAGTGGATAGAGAGCCTCTCTCTCAATGGTCCTAGCCAGTCCTGAGCTGATGTGGGTGAGGTGTCACCCCCAGGAACACAGCAGTGTCATTGGCAGCCCTGGGTGACTTGTCTTCTGAAATTGGGGGATGGGCCTGTTGTCACCTTAACTATAGACAAAGGAAATAGATGAGAGGTAGCTCCCTAAGGAAGGATCAAGGTATTGATAGTAACAAAGAAAAAAAACTAAGACCAGAGAAACCTTGCTAACAAATGTCAAAAACCTGGGTAAAGATACAGTCTCAGGACATAGTTTTGTCAAATGGGAAAGCAGCTGGCCACAGAGTCATCACTAGACTGGAACCTGGCAGCCCCTCTTTTCTGCTTTTATGGAGTCTTGCAGTAGCGAGTCATGTGGCCTTGGGCAAGTTGCTTAACCTCCCTGTAGCTAAATTATTTAATTTGAGAAGGAAAAAAAAAAGTGTAGATTCATCCATTCATCCAGACAGCAACTTCTGAATATTTAACCCAGGCCACATGCTGTGAAACACAAGACTTTAAGGAGCTTATCATCTAAAGCAGGAGATTGACTACTAAATTTTACAACCCTTTGTAATGGATGTTACACAAGGGAAGAGAAAAGTGCCTGCCTCCCTGGAAGAAAACAGACTTCTTAGAGAAGCACAGCTGAAGAGGACCTTTCAAGGAACAAGAAGGACTTTCTAGAGAAATAGTTGGGACATTTACTTTGTTGGTAAAGACAGTAGATGCAAATACTCAGAACTGTGAGGCTACATATCATATCTGAGGCCAACATGTACAAGTTCTATACAGGCAAATGCAGGGTTTGGGTATAACCAGTAAAAGCTAGAGTCTCTTAAGGATCCAAGGAAGAAAGATATTTTACAACGTGCTAAGGGGTGTGGTTTTTATCCTCTAGGGGGTAAGGTGCCACAGGGCAGTTTTATGAAGAGTAGTCTTATGAGCCATGTTTAAGAAACAAGGTGTCATTATTGGAGAAAATGATGAGAATAGAATAAAGGAGGAAGGAGCTAAGAAAACATTTCTACCACCCAGATCACAGAAATCGTGCTCTTGGACTTAAGTGGTGATGTTTTGTCTGAATTGAAGGGATATTTAAGGGGTGACTTGTTGGGATGGAGTGATTTGCTGATTATGAGAGATAGAGGAAAAGTAAATGTCAAGATCTAGACTTATAACCAGGTGAGGAGGCAAGGCTGGTGGCATTACAAAAGAGAAAACCACAGAGCCACTTGGAAAGAGGTAGAAAGAGATGTTGAATTCAATTTGGGGTGTGCTGAACTAAACTAAAATAGGGTTTTGAGTTTCCAGGTGGAGAAGTCCAGGAAACTCAACGCTTCTATCAAATGTGGAGAGTCCTTTATTTTGTGGTTAGGATCAATACATTCAGGCAGCTTTGGTTATAAGCTCTTCTTGTTTGCTTCTCAGGACGTAAGAAAGTATATCACGAGGGTACTATCATTACTTTTTTTCTCATCGCTGAGACAAAATACCCGATGCCCAAAATCAGGGAAGGAAAAGTTTATTTCTTACAGTTCTTACAGTTTTTGGTTTCAGTCCATACTTAGTTGACTCCAAGGCAGCATGGTGTGGTGGGGCAGCCATTCATGGCCATTCATGGTGGCTGCCAAACAGCAAGGCTAACCGGTGAGAGAGAGAGAGAGACACACCTTTCTCTCACCCTTACACTGTATGTTGGCTCCACCTGACTGACCACACTGTAACAGATACTAAGACTGGAGAAATGGTTGGCAGATAGAATCAGTGTTGATTTTTTTTAATATCTTGCTCTCAGTGCTTAGTGTAAAGGAAGAGTTCCAGTTGCACCTCATGATTCAGATGCCAAAAAACTAAACTAACCCATATTTTCCTAACAACCTTTTAATTTCTGTCACCCAGGAAAGTCATGGAATAAGAAAGAAGAAATCTTTTAAGTAGTTCTTTATAAAATATTTCTTCCATTTCTCATTACCTGAGATATTTTCTGTGAAGGATTATTTTTGATAAAGAAACTTTTCTTAAAATTGCTCTAAATAAAGTAGTATTACCATTCTTTATAAGAATGCAAAAGATACCCCAAAATGACCAGAACTTTACAATAATACAGCCCCATTTCTGATCAAATAAAACCTTTTTCTTTAAAACAAGACTATCTTTTACTTACATAATTCATATTTACATAAAGAGAATAGGTTGGTGCTGGGTCACAGAAGTTCTCTTTACAGTTATAAGCTCTATTATATTTTTAAATGAATGTGGATGGATTTGTTCAGCATTTTGGTGGCTCCGTGTTCAATTTGGGGGCACTGTGTTCTCATGGACTTTTATTTGATGGAATCATATGAACAGAAGAGCTTTGAACATGATTGCAATTTCTCTCAGGAAGGTTCAACTTTTGAGGTCAATGTCAACTTTTTTTGTGCCTCTAATAGAAGCCTAATGACTAAATCCAACCATCAACATTCATATCAATTTTCTATACAGCCACAAGAAGACAAAAGAACCACCAGCTTTCAATAAATTCATTCATTCGTGAAAGTGAGAGAACATCTTGTTTCACTCTTAACTCTTCTTAAATTGAACTTATTAGCTTGATTGGAGCCAAGATTCAGTGAGTTTTGAAGGAATGAAAATATGGATTCTGTTTATCTGTGAGGAAGAACAGAATGAATTCGTGAAATTGATGTGATACCTTGATACAGAGAGCTGACATACATCTATATTCCAGGGGCTACATTTAAATATTCCTATTATTGTTGGTTATTGAATAAATTCTTTCAAAAATTTGTGTCAAGTAGGTATTGTTTTTATAATTTACAAGTGAGATTCAAAAAATCAATTTGTTATAAGTCACTACTGCTGTAAATTGTTCATCTAAACCTCATGTTCTTCCCTCTTAAATTTGCTGAGTGCTTTATATATGGGTGTGCACACCATGGTGGTAGTACATGTCAGAAATTACACTGGATTACAAGTTAAAAGTTAGAAGTCCTTGTCCTTTACTACTGATGCCTTAACTTTTGTGTAACAAGAGATTTTGTATCCATAAAATAAACAGCATCTTCATCTATTCTTTCAGTCTAAGTGATTGGAATGAGGGTAAAGGACAGTGATACTAGTGACAAGTTCAATGTCAAGGGGAAAAGAATGAAGGAGTTCAAAGGTGACATTTGATATCTTCACCAACCACTCACTTTCCAGCTCTGCAGCCCTGAGCAAGGCACTTTACAGTCTAACCTCAGTTTCCTCATGTATTAAGTGAAAATATTCACCCACAGTCTATCTTTCATGATAAAAAACACTATTCAAATGAAGTGTATAATTGTTAATACAATTTAAAAAGCCATTTATACAAAGGATTTGTAAGTGTCATTCCCCTGGGCAGTGTTTGTAGAAGATGGCAGAGCCTAAACAAGAAAATTACGCAAGATGAATATTAGTTTCCTACTATTGCTATAACAAATTACCACAAATTAATGGATTAGACAATAGAAAAGTATTTTTTTTGCAGTTTTAGTATGCCAGAAGCCCAACATGAGTGTCTCTGGACTAAAATCAGGGCACCAGTGGGGCAGAGTGCCATCTGTTTTGCTTTTTCCAATTTACTGCCTTCCATCTAGACAATAGATTTTTATTATTATATCTAAAACTCTGTTTGACTCTCCCTCCTCAAACCATGGCTTCTGGAAAATTCTGGTAGAGGTTAGGAAAAACAGTGACTGAAGTCCTTTGAGAATGGTGGAACCAAATGTGATGATTGTACTAGTTTAGGGGGCAGGGGACAGGGAGGATACTTTTACATTAATAGTATGTTCTAAATAACAGAAAATGTGGTTTATCTACAACCAGGACTAATTCTGTAGTTTGGGAAGGTGACAAGAAATACTAGTAATTATGGTAAAAACTGAAGCCCGTGCTGTACTCAAAAACAGGCAGAATAGCGAAATTTACAAAAAGCCAGTTCAATATAACCTAGTTTCCTTTGCACATTTTAGGTGGTTGTTAATACAATCAATTTTCCCATCACTTCAACATAATAACCAACACACAGAATTTAAATGAGGAGGTGTTTAATTTGGCTCACAAATTTGGAATTAAAGGCATTAGATTCAAGGGCTCTGACTCCATGACAGAAATACTATTGTGGAAGGGTATAGTAGATCCTGGGAAAGGATGAGGACCATATAGAGTACCCAGTTATGCCTCCTTAACACACCCAGACATTTGCAGACGTGAGCTTCACTAATCTTCTCAGCATGTTTTAATGCAATTAAGTTAAATCTGTTCAACTCATAGAGTTTAGAAAGCAGAGAAAAAGAGAAGAAGCCAGAGAGGAAGGGTCCAAGGACCAGATGTGGTCCTCTAGGTCATACTCATGTTTCATTCAGCACATACAAGTGTGCTTTATGAAGCTCTTAGATGTCTTTTAAGCCAACCAGTTGACAACTGAGATAACGATCAGACCCCTCTCACATGTTGAGTCTCTTCTATTATGGCGAGAGGCAACCTTGTAAAGCATCCTGGGTTGTTGCATGGTGAAAGGTCCACAAGAAACGAGTGTGAGCGATTATCTAAGTGAGATCAACCTCTGTGTCATATGATAAGGAAGCAGGCTCTTGTTTTTTGTCTGTCCCAAACCTCCTCTTGCTAATTCTTTTAAAATGCTCTTTCACTTTCTTTCTTTTCTTCATTAGCTGATCCTAGAGCATTGGTGGCAAACCCACGGCACATGTGGGCTGTTTGTATCACCGAAAGCTCTAAAAAGTTCACCATCACTTTCTAAGAGGTTAAGAAAAATCACATCTAAAGGAGGCCTCTTAAAAAGGGAAACTGAATCTGGTGCTGACATAGGTAGTTTGTTTTTATTCATGGTCACTTTATTGTTATTATTGACGGTCAATTTAAATTAAAAGAGTGCAATTTCAATATTTAAAATATCAGGTCCTATATAGTAGGCAAAATATCAGTGGGTCTTTGTGGCCTGAAGGAGAACAAATCATACTTCCTTCATAAAAGCATTCTTAGCAACAAAGAGGAAAAAACGTGTACCCCTGAGGAGAGGATGGAACTCTTATTTGCATGGTTGTGGAAGATAGTCCTTGGGTGGATGCAGTAGGTGAAACTCTTATCTGCTATTTTATATTTGAAGTGGAAGTTTACTTTAGTTTTTCACTTGCCCCCTTAAAATATCAGTCTTTAAAAATGTCAACATGTTTTAAAATTATTTATTGGGAAAATTATTTCTTTTTTATACTTTATTATTTTGTTTACATCCCCAGTCTCTGCATAGGGTTCAAAGTCTATGAAAATGTCTCCCACTGGTCTCATGGCGTCATACTGTCTTTCCTGTCTGATGCCTTCCTCCAGTTTAAAATGTCCAGGCCAACTCTAGAGAACCCAATTTCAAAGTCAGGTCATTAAAGAATGTCAAACAATCAAGCATGTCCTCCAGATGTTAATATCTGTCTGAAGTCTGCAATGGATACCCAGATGGCTGTTCTGTAATTTTCTGTACTTTTTTATATAGTGGAAGTGTTTAATATTTACAAAGTGCAAATAAAAAGAAAATTAAATCAGAGCTCTACTTCTGAATTCAAACTTATCTCCTTGTGTGATTCTCAGAGTTTCCACAACAGAACAGGCAAATTTTTCTTTATTTCAAATCCCCTACTCCCTGCATGGAATTTCTTCTTTCTCTTTTCACTTGTCTGAGTCCCATCCTTTTCATGAGACACAATGCAAGTTGCACCTACTACAGAAAAAAAAAATCATGCCAGATGTCCTTATTCTTCATTAATCCCTTCCTCCTCTCCTCATTCTCTTTTTTCTCCTCCTCTTGCTTCTTTTCTTCTTGCTCTTTGGCAAATTGAAACACAAAGGATTTTATTTTGGGTCTTCTAAAATTCAAAAACAAGATATCCTAAGTTAAATCACATGGCTTTCCAAGCCAAATGTGCTCATTTAGAGTTCAGTTTTTCTATTTGAAATAAGGAGGGTAGGAGAATGGGGAGGAGGGACATTATACCATGTGCAGGCATAAATTCTTTATGATGAATGTGATCAATATGCATATCTAAAATATACCAATAAAATATGATTGAAAAAATAAATAAAATACAAAAATAACTTCCTACTACTCTTAGTGGGAACCCTACAGTTTTGATGATTTGTGGATTGGAATAACTGATCCAGTTCAACTGGTAACATCTTTTTAAAAAATTTTTAATAACAATTTCAAAAATTTTAGAATAGATGCATTTTTCTAGTCTGTCAAACATCTCCTGAGAGACATATACCCATCACATATAAGAATCTATCTTAATCATTATACCCTCACACATTTCAGAGATTGGTCTAGAAATGTTCACTGCTGTGTTTGCATAGCTACAGGAGGAAAGCTCTATCCCCTTAAGTTGTAAGTGCCTTCTAATTTCTTGATGAGTTTCAGTAGAGACAAGTTATTCACTGGTACTGCTTCAGGTATGATAGACTTTTTCAGCCTCTAGGTAGGTGTAGGGTCTACTGTAAAAGGACCTGGCATTAAGGGCTCAAGTCTGAATACAGTACAGGCAGTAGGAATTTATAGCCATGGAACCAGGCAGGGATCAGTAGATAAAGAAGTACTGAAAGGAAGCATGAATAAAGGAAAAGAAGATTCTGGTTAAAATGATAAACAATGGCTCATGCTGGAGAGAGAGGACATGGTGATCACACTTCACCTGGGAGACTGTGGAGGAATGAGAACTTGATCATATGCAGAAGCTGTTGCATATCAAGGGTTTATATAAACTGATTTGGCAAGGTTCTTTGCTTAAACCTTATTTTAGAAGGAAGTATATGGATGGACCTTCAAGAAGGTTCAAAAACGTGGTTAAAGTTTGACTAACCAAAGAATCTTTGTTGGTTCACATTGATGTGATTGGGTTCAAAGAATGTGGTTTTATTTAGCACAGGAAACTTTCTCACTGAATGTTGGTAGAAAGTTCCTTTTCAATAAGTCAGACATCTACTCTGTGTTCCAAGGAGCTGCTTGAAGTTCTTTTCTGATGGCATGGGGCTGGAGGTGGGATATAGGAGTAGGAATTAAAGGTGCCAGCTACTCCAAGGGGTGAAGACACTGGGTTCAATTTGGAGCAATCACTTTCTCTTCTGCACAGCTGAAATATCTACCCCCTGGACTATTTTCAAGTACTCACTTGCCTACTGGGTTTATTTTTTTCCTGATGTCCTTTTCTTTCCCCAGCTAACTGGTGAGTACCAAATTAAGCATATAAAAAGTCTTTTGAAAAAAATAAGGGATTTAGAAATGTAGTTCTTCAAACTTTAATATATTAATTGTATTTCATGAAAATGAATGGGTGGTAGTTCATAGTAGTGGATCTGACCTGCCAGATGAGTCACTGCATGAAATCATGAAAAAAAACTTTATGAAGAGAAAGTATTTTTCTATTTGCAATGTCAAATGCCCACGTGATTCATTTACTTATTCATTAAATAAATATTTTAAATATCCATTATGGTTAATTACTTTTTTGGTACTTGAAATGTAGAAACATGAAAAACAGAAGAAGATGATTATGATAAAGAATAAGAAACTTGTCTCCCTCTTGTCTATGTAGGTATAATAAACACTTCTCATCAGTTCTCCCTAACCTGGGGCCCTCAGTGTGAATCTGGACATTTTGATGGATTTTTAATGGTAAAACTGCATGCAATTAGCTTCTTGGGTGCACCAAGATTAGACATAATAAAAGCCGATGATTATATCAGGAGCAAGAGCTATCACTTAACCATCCTGACCAATGGTGAGTTAGAGACTCAGACTCTTAGAAGACCATCTTAGGTTAATGGGTACAGATAAAATTGGATGCATGATACAGATTTGGATTCTGGAGCAAAATCATGCCAATATCCTAAGCAGAGGAGGTCCATGATAGTGAAAAAGAAAAATTTAAGAGCTCTCCTGTACTAGTGACTTTATCATCCCTGGGACAAAATACCTGGCCCCTGTCACTTAAAGGAGGAGTGGTTTATTTAGATCCCAGTTTTCAAGAGGTTCATTTCAAAACTGGCTGGCTCCAAGGCAGAAACACATGGTGGAAGGACTTGGTGGATAAAGGTAGGAAACAGAGAGAGAAGGGAAGCATAAGGAATAAGAATACACGCCCCTGGCCTCCTCCTCATTCATTCTACCCCCTCTCCCTCCTCCTTCTCCTTTTCCTCTACCTCCTCCTCTTCTTCTTCCTCCTTTCTTCTTCTTCCTGTCCACTCCTTTTTATGCTGGGAATTGAGCACAAGATTTTGGCACTGAGTTATATGCCCAGATAGGATGTGGGGATTTTGATACAGCATCTTGCTAAATCTCGAAATTACTCAGACTGGGATTATAGGTGTACACCACCACTCCTAGTTGAAAAAGCATATTTTAATGCAGAGGTTGGATTTTCAAGTTTTTTAAAATAGCGTTTTTCTTGTTCTTAAGAATAACATATTTTTTTAGAAATATTAGAAAATTACTAAAAGACAGTTAATGAGGAGGTTGATTCAAGATAAATAAATTATGGTTGTAAGTAAATAAATGAATGGTTCATTCTAATTTCTCCTGGAAACTTTTCCAATTAGGCAAAGGCTTATATTTTATTTTTCTGCATATAAGGTACTTTATACCTTCTTTGTTTCACTAGCCTTAAGAAAAGATGTGCCTATCACTGTTCATCATCTTGGGAACCCAGATGAGGGGTGCCTGAGGAAGGCTACTCCATTCACTACTGTCAGGAGTGAGGGGAATCACTTGGAAAGGCACAGAGGCCAGAAGGAATGCCAGCGACACAGTAGTTGATATGGTCCAAACTAAGGTATGCTAGATGGACAGGGGAGACTAGCGATGTGAAAACTCTGAAGTAACAACAACAATATGAGCCAATAAGTGACTGAGGCCTTTGCAAGACTGTCAACCAGCTAAGGAAGAATCCAGAACTCCACAGAAGACATATCTGAAGAACAGACTTTTCCTAGAGAAGCTTTGATGCTGGTGATATAGCTACCCACTACAAAAATTCACAAGGATCAGCAAAGAAAACAAAATAATTGCTTTTTCAAAATAGAAAATGACAAGATGAATAAGCAAAATGCAATCTCAGGCCTCCAACCCACCCACAACAAGGCCAGAGGATATTGACATAGAAGAAAATGGAAGTCATGCACCTGAAATTTCTGAAATGATAGCAACTGAAGTAAAGAAACAACTCCATGAGGCTATAGAGGAAATCAGATCAGAAATAATCTCTCAGGTTAAAAAAGAAATGTCAACACATTTAAAGGAAATGCTTAGCAAATCTAGAGTAGAGCCAGATAAGAAAATAGATGGTGATATGAAGAGGATGAAAATCGTGAATGATCAATACAGGAAAGAATAGAATGCATGCAGTGAATTCAAGGAGAACCAAGAAATCAAAATTTCCATTGAGAGCTGACAAAAGCCCTTGAATGAAACTGAAGACAGATTTACAGACTTCAAATACAGGATCACGGCTACAGATCAGAAAGGAAAGACCTTTTGAAAAAAACAAAATATCAGGAAACAGCAATTTAACAGCTACAAGATGATGCAAAGAAAAATATAAGAAAAATTGGTGTCAATGAAAAGGCAGGAGGCACCACAAATGACATGAAAAACTATTTGCAGAAGTCATAGCAGAAAATTTCCCAAGCATGGGAAAAGAATCTGATGTACAGATAAGTGAGGCATATAGAACCTCAGTTAGCCATAGGCAAACTAAATCTACACCCAGACATAAAATAATCAAGATCCCAGAAATTCAGCACAAGAACAGAATATAGAAAGCTATTATAGTAAAAAAACAGATCACCTATAAAGGAAAGCCTATGAGAATCATGGGATACTTCCCAACACAATCTCTCAAGGCAAGAGGAGCTTTCAGTGAAGTATTTCAAGTCCTGAAAGAAAATGACTTCCAACTCAGATTGATGTACCCTGCAAAACTGTCATTCAAAATTAATTGAGAAATAAGATACTTCCATGACAAAGAACAATTAAAGAAATTCATGACCACCAAACCAACATTGCAAAGGGTACTGAAAAATATTCTAGAGACAAAAAGAACATAATTCCAAGAAAAACAACAAAAAGAAACCACCAAGTAGGGCAACAAATTAAACAGAGGGGAAAAGTAGGGAACCAACAACAGAAAAATAACATGAAAAAGGCAAGCCAATACATATCAGTTATTACATATCAATATAAATGACCTCAATTCAGCAATCAAAAGAAACAGATGAGCAGAATAGAGTAAGAAACAATATCTGACAATATACTGTATACAAGAAACACATTTAACTCAAAAATAAATTTGTAAACTAAATATCAAAGGATGGAAAATGGGAACCCAGAAAAAACAGGGGTAGCTATTCTGTTTGCAGACAATGTGAACTTCAAGGCAAGAATGGTTCAAAGAGATAAAGGTCATTACATACTTGTTAGCAAAAAAATTCAAAGGAAGATATAATAATAATAAATATATATGCACCAAATATGGGAGCTCCCCCGCCGCCCCGGAGGAGAACCAGAACCGGTCCAACCGGACCGCGACTCGCCGGCGCCATGCGGCGCCAGCTTGCATCAAGGGACATCTGATCCGCCTTCCGGGGATGGGGGCTCCGCCGCCCCGGAGGAGAACCAGAACCGGTCCAACCGGACCGCGACTCGCCGGCGCCACGCGGCGCCAGCTTGCATCAAGGGACATCTGATCCGCCTTCCGGGGATGGGGGCTCCGCCGCCCCGGAGGAGAACCAGAACCGGTCC
>RJWM01047850.1:0-11850 GCA_004363535.1 Dasyprocta punctata | reverse complement strand
GATGGAGACAGCATCCTGGACCAATTAGGTGGGCCTAATGTAATCACAATAATTCTTATAAGAGGAACATAGATTCTCACGAGGGTTCATAGTTCAAGGAAAAGGCAATGCAGTAACAGAAGCAGAGATTAAGGTGTTGTATCCATAAACCAAGGAATTCTTGCAGCCTGTAGAAGCTGGGAAAGACAAGGATTGAATTTTCCCCTGGAATACCCAGAAAGAACCAGCTTTCCCAATAACTTTAGCCAAATAAGACTTGTTTTAGTTTCTGAGCTCTAGTACTACAAAAGAATACATTTATGTTGTTTTAAACTTTAAGCTTGTGGTAATCTGTGACAGTGACAATAGGAAAGTTATATGATAAGTGATGTTATTTTGCTCTCTACCATTCAAACTCCCACAAAATGTCTAGTGCTCAGTAAATTTCAATACTGACACAAGGATCCATTTGAATCAGTATAGAACTTACATAGATTTTCTTATGGAAGAGTGGGGTTGAGGCTAGACCATAAGAACCTCTGGAATCCTTAGACCTAATTAGTCCCCATGAACCTCAGTGTACCAGAGGAATCCAGGAAGGTGTCCCAACCATCTTTTGGAAGAGTAATGACAGGTCAAGGGATATTTTAGGATTATATCACTTAAATTTTTTTCCACTTATATTAAATTTAGTGACCGTTTAAATAAGACAGAAGGTTATTTCCTAAACTTGAAAGAAAGATTTAGAGGTAGAAATCATAAGGATGGTCTAGTGCTCCTCACCCACCAGTAAACCTGTCTTCTTTCCTTTTTGCATTATTGTCTTAATGGGACTCATCCTCCAGGTTGCTTCCTAGTCTAAGATGGATAATTGCTGCTCTGACCATCATGTTTGAATGGCTGACTGGAAAAAAAGAGGCAGAAGGGCAAAAAAGGGGCAACCCTAAACAAAGGGTAAGAGCCTTTAAGAAAGCTTGCTGAAAATCCAATACCGGATTTTCACTCACAATTCTAAATCCATTATGTGGCTTAATCACATCTATAACTTCCTGCAAGAAAGGCCTGGAGACAAGGTTTCATGTCCAACCAACTAATCACCAAGGTTCTATTCTCAAAAAGAAGAGTTAGAGTAGTCTATCACAGACCATCACAATGACCACCCAAGTATCCATCCTCATCCTTCTTCAAGTTTATATTCCCCTCTCCAAAAGGAACACTACTAAAATCTCACTTGGTTAGTTCAACCAAAGTACATTTGGAGGACACTGTTGTCTGCATCATGATGTTCATTTCCAGGCTGTACATCTCAGTCAAGTGTGTTCTCAGACACTGTTATAACAGAATCTTAACTGCTAGAGTCTGGGGAATGTGGTCTTCAACCTGCCTACCTCCAGAGTTCTGGAAGATGTAATACAGGAGAGGAGTGATGTGGAGAGACAATTTTGTCCTTCTGGGATATTTGGCAATGTCTTGGCTGCTTTTCTCATTGCTAACACAAAATACTTGACATCCAAAGTTAAAAGAGAAAAGGTTTATTTTGGCTCACATTTTGTAGAGGTTTCAGTCCATAATTTCCTTGGTCCAAGGCAGGGTGGCATGACAGGCACTGCAGAGTAAAAATGTTTATGGTGGGAAGACGGTAGAAAAGCAACAAGGTAGCGAAGAAGCAAGTCCAAGAAACCTTAGCAGCTTCTTTCCACCCTTGTGCATTCTACCTAGGATACTGGGCTTATGGTGGGTGCCAAACCAATCAGTGGACTAATCCAGTAATCATACACCTTTGATCCCAGCATCACATACTCTAGATTCAGTCAACTGTAAAAAAGCCCCCACCAATGACTTCATGAGGCTTTGGTGGGGTGGCCATCTAGACACATGCTATAACGGGCAATGTCCGGAAACATTTTTTGGCTATGGTTTTGCAATTTTGTTAGAGATTATATCAGCTATTAAAAGGTAGAGGGCAGTAATGCTGCTAAACATCCTAAAGTGCATAGAAGAGACCTCACAGCAAAGAAGTGACCAGTCTTAAATGTCAAGGCTCCCCTCATGAGGCCACTATATCAACACATTTATTGATCAAAAACTTACAACAAATATAAAAGTCTCTTACACTCCAATCTGATCCTGGAGAATTTGACAAGCACGGACATCAGTCTCTCACTGAAGGCAATTTGTTTTAGATTTTGGTTCTGACAAAATCAAGCACCAATTTGCAATTTATTTGAAATTATTCCCAATTCAGTTGGGGAGTTGAAAAGTCAGGCAGGAAAGGGAAGGGAGTTACTAATTGGTCTGTTTTCTAGCTTTGGGGTACCACTGTGGATCAGAACTTCAATCTCCACCTACTGGACAATAAAAACCAACAACGAAGACATGCTTCAGTCTTAAAGGTTTGGGGCTCCATAGATTTTATTAGTTTTCTAGTACTCCTGTAATAATATACACAAATGTGCTGGATTGCAATGACACGTTTATCATCTCATAGCTCTGGAGCTACACAGTCCAAAATGGGTCACGCTGGACTACAACCAAAGTGATAGCAAAGCCCCACCTGGAAGTTCTACAGAAGAGTCCATGCCCTTGCCTTTTCAGCTTCTAGTGGACTTGTGCATTTCTTGGCATGTGTCTCCTTCCTTCAACTTCAAAGCCAGCAGTGCAGCATCTCCAAATTTCCCTTTGACTTCAACTTCCTTCTTCTCTTATCATGACCTGTGCGAGAAAATTGAGCTCATCTGGGTAACACAGTACAGTCCCCATCCTAAGGTCATTATTAAATCATATCTTCAAAATATCTTTAAGACAACATATTCAGATTGGGGAGAATTAGACTGTGATCTTTTTAGGGCAAACAATTATACTGTACTGCATACATCTGCTCTCACCAGTTTCTAAATGAAGACTGATCACAAGAGGAGTACTAGGACTTCAACCTGTTCTCAGGTAAGCCATGCAGGTTCTGGAGGCCAGGGATAACTCACAGACAGAGAAATGAAGGTTTCATCTATTAGAATTTTGGCAGTGTTCAGAAAGTGTTGAGGGTGAGGGACATACCACAGGTAGAAGTCAGACACCACCTGTTAGTTCTTCTTGGCTATAAGTCAATACTAGAGGGCATAGGCAACCCTCATCTAGTTTTTGTTTTATTTTAAGAGTGGAGGTTAGGAAAGAAGAAAGGCAGAAAGGATAAAAAACCATAAGATTTACACAAAGATACTATTTTTACATAAGAAAATATTCATATAAAAGTAGACAAGGACACAGAGTTCCAAAAGCAAACCAACATATTTTTCAATACTGTTATAAAAGAGAGACATGGAAATAACTGAAAAAAATTGAACTTTCTCCCTTTGCAAGAGACTTATTAAAAGAATAGGATATATATTTAGAAATTTACAGTCATGATATGATTAGCAGTTCATTATTTATCGGGGGAAGGTGGTGGTGATAGATATGATTTTTATTAATCTTGCTAAATTTTTACATCAAAAATGGGGCAGCAACATAGTACAATAAAAAATTCATGATGTTTACAAAGATAAATAGTTTAAAAAGTGATCTCACAAAGCATAAAATACAAGCACAAAAGGACAAACTACAAAGAGCATAACTGCTGATACAAGCCGCTGAAAGAGCAAGCCAAAGAAGGGATGTAATAGGGCATCTGGCAGATCTGAGAACCCAAATAGCAGAAAGGGACCCACCAAAGTGGGCCCAGTGGAAACAGAAGTTCACCCAGGGTGGCTGTGCTCACTCTATAAGCAGGTAATTACAGATGACTGGGGTAAGAACTGAAGGGTTGGAGAAGACTAGTCTACAAGAATGTTCAAAATTGAGCCACCATATGTGCCTTTCAGGACAGGTTCCTATTCTAGGTAGAAGTTGGCAGAATCGTTAACAAAATAGAATAGCACAAGGATAATAAAAAGGAAGAAAAGAAACATGTTCATAAGAAAGTAGAAGAGGGAAACAGAATTCAAAAAGCAAGATAATATTTTTAAGTCTATAAAAAGAGAGACAGGCAGAACAGAAAAGACAGTTTTTTGAAGTTAGAAAAGCTACTCTGGGTCATTGCTCCTTCTAAAAGTTTAGAAAAACTAATCAAGAAGCAGGAAGTATTGAGGTCAAGTGCCATACAAAGCTTTATAAGAAAAGAAAATAAACAATACAATAGTTTTCCTGCAAACAATAAAAACATGCCAGAAACATATCCCCAGAACAAATTTTCAAAGAGTTAAAAGAAATTAAATAACATAAGGCATGAAAGCACAACATAACTTAGTGTCATGGAAACTCAAAATGAGACTGCAACTCAGAAAAAAGTAAGAAAGTTTAGTTTATTTTAGAAATAAAAGTTAAACAAGATGGAACCCAAAGTTGTGTTGGCACAACAGAAAATGTCTTAATAAGAATAGAGGGTGAAAGTAAAACATTTTTTAAATTTGAAAGAAATAAACACATAAAAAGAATTTGAGAGAAAGTAAGAAATACTGAAAGCGGGCAAAGAAGATTCAATGTATGGCTAAAACAGATCCCTGATGAAGAAAACCAACACAGAAGAACAAATACTAAAAAATATAATTAAAAAATTTTTTCCAGAATAAAGTTATTCTAAATGTATTACATGCTTAATGTGTAGTAGAATAAGTGATTGTGGAATAATCAAATTGTTCCAATCTTGATATTTTTGAGAATAATGTTTCTCCATGTGAAAGAAAGGAGATACAGGAGCTGAGAATGCAACTCATTGGTAAAGTACTTGCCTAGCATTTGTGAACCTTTGGGTTCAGTCACCAGTACAAAAAAAGGAATGGAAAGAAAAGAAATGGGAAAGAAAGGAAAGCAAAGGAGAGGAAAGGAGAGGAGAAGAGAAGAGAGGAGAGGGAAGAGGGGGGGAGCGGAAGAGAGGATAAGGAAAGGAACGAAAAGGATAGTAAAAATAAAGGAAGTATAGATACAATGTTGAAGAGAGTCAGGTCACAGACTGGGTGCAGTTTCAGAATTGGAAATAGAGATACTAAAGATTTACTCTGGAATAAATATGTACATGAAAAAAGAGGAAACAGATAGAAAAAAAAAGAAAAAAGGGAAGGAAAGGAGAGAGAAAAGACAAAGAGAGAAGAAAGGGTGTTTTCTAGTACTGACCATTGAAGAGACCTGAAAAAGTGATCAACTCAGTAGCGATTAGCATCTCTATCACTCAGGTGCTTTCATCACCTAGCAATGCCCTCCTTTTTTTTTTTTTTTTTTTTCCAATCGAAGCAATGCCCTCTTTGAAACAAAATAAAATAACAACAAAATAAAAATTGGCTTCTTGGAGAAATAGTTGCCAGCATAAAAAGGAGACCTAGAGAGAAGGAGTGGCCTTGTGGGTTTTCCTAAGTGTTGTTGTTTGGAGCCATTTGTTCTCCTGGAGGAGCTTTTCATGCTGGCTTCCCTGATATGAACTCTGCTACTATTATTGGAGGAGTTCGGGATCTTGTCGCTGAGAATGGCTGTGGTTCACTTTGAGGGAACCCTGATCCTTACTTTGAGTATCACTACTTGGCTCCAGTAGAGAACCCTCAACCTGCTAGCACAGATCCTTCACCCTGCTGGCACAGCCTTTCTAGCTTTCACCGCTGACCTTTGGGCCTTCCCAGCACAGATTCATGAAATAGACTTGCATGAGTCATTGTCGTGGGCTCTAGGTTTTCAGCTGAACTCATGCAGGTTATTGCCATAGGATCCAGAATTGGAAATAGAGATATTAAAGGCTTTCGACTAGATTTTCTAGGTCTTTAGTGTTGTGGACAGATTTCTTGCACTTTCTTTGTATTTGACTCCTTGGGTGAACATTATAAATAATATTATAAACTATGTGTCCTGTATGTAGTTGTTCTCCTTGCAACCCTTGACTACAACAATTATTAAGAAGTAGAAACCAGCTGGGTGTGGTGGTGCACACCTGTAATCCCTGCACTTGGGAGGCTGAGGCAGGAGGATCATTGCGAGTTTCAGACAAGCCTGGGCTGCAAAGTGAGCTCCAGGCCAGCTTGAACTGCATAGTGTGACCCTGTCTCAAAAAGAAAAAAAAGTAGGAACCAGGCTTGGTAATGCATATCTATAATCTAAGCCATTCTGGGAGGTTGAGGCAGGAGGATCATAAGTTTGAGCCCAGTATGAGCAACTTAGCAACTTAGTGAGACTGTCTCAAAATTTTAAATATGACGATCTTAGAAGGTAGCTCAGGGTGAAAATCCTGGGTGCAACTCCCAATATTAAGGGGGGAAATGAAGAGGGGAGGGAAAGGAAAGAGAAACATAAGAGAAAGAAGAAATAGAATGAATAAAATGAATATTGATATGGTTAACAAAGGTTTCAATACACTATCAAAGGTTGAGTGAACCAAAGAGAGCCTTTGCTAGTCCTTCAATATTAGGGCTCCAAACAAAAATTTGCTGCATTTATCCCAGTTTGAAGACATTCTAAAAGCAGGAAGGAAGGAGTTATAGTGATAAAGCAGATCAACAATTGTTTGGGGAAATGCTGAGGGAGGTTTATCAAGGTAAAGATCAACAAAAGAGTCAGGGTCCCTTGATTCAGCCCCTTCTGGTGACCCAAAGCTCTTTGTACAAAAAGGTACAATGAACTGATAGTAGAGAAATTCCTAAGACTATAAAATAAAATGTAGGTGGTAGGATTATAAAAGTTGAAACGGTAAAATGGAATTTATGTAAAGTTCTGACTCCTTTACCTAAGTTTTTATGAGAATTGATACTGTATCTAACTAGGATACTTTCCCTGCTAAGTATTGTAAAACAAAAGAAATGTAAATCTACCCTTAAGCAATATTAATCAGGCTCACTGAATGGGAACCGAAATATCACTGTAGAATAGAAACTAGACCCAGCACTCGGGAGGCTGAGGTAGGCGGAGCGTTGTGGGTTCGAGGCCGGCTTGGGCCACAACGTGAGTGCAAGGCCGGCCTGAGCTACATAGTGGGACCCTACCTCAAAAAACCAGGGCCGGGAGTTTGGCTCAGCAGCTTAAGCGCCTGTCTGGCAGGTGCGAGGCTGTGAGTTCGATCCCCGGTGCGGCAAAAAAAAAAAAAAAAAGAATAGAAACTAGAGAAGTGGTATAGACAAATTCTCTTTGTGAAGCCTCGACTGGGGTTTATTGCAAAAATTCGTCAGCTCTTTCCAACAATAACCATGGGAACTTTGGATTAGAGAATTCAAAAGGTTTATACACGATCGTACTACCTGGGGAATGCAAGGAAGAGATACTCATGGACATGGAGACTTTTTCTGCCAGTATTGACTCTGAAACTGTTTGAGGAGTCATTGGATTTTATCAGCCCCTGAACAGCATCCTACACAAAGCTCTCAAAATACCAAGAGTTGCTTGAGAGCGCTAGGGATGTGGCTCAGGGGTAGAGTGCAAGAAGCCCTGGGTTTAAGCCCAGCACCACAAACACATACATGTTGCTGCTTACTTTATAGATGACAGCGTCAAGGTGAATGGACAACATCCTACTTGGAAGGGTAACATTATGATTGAAAAAATCAGCTGAGTGAGCTAAATTACATGCTGTTTTCCAGGAGTGATAGGAGAACTAAACAATGGTAAGAGCTTCTATGATGGAGATTTGCTACGGTCGGCGGTTTTGTTGGGAGCCACCTCAGGTGAGCAGTGAGCAATTACCTGCCTTCTTTCTCTGCAAAAGTTAGTGCTGCTGAATACCTGTAACTGCTGCTGTGATATCAAGGAGTCTAGTGACTGGGAACACCCATTTCCTCATGTCCAGTATTTGATGATGGTTCCAGAAAAAGTTGGCATCTCACACACTGGCAGATGTGATATTGAACACTCCCAACCGATGATCCTTTAGGAAAGATGCACTACTACACAGTTCCAAGAGAAAAGAGGTTGTGGGGGTCAAGAAAGCCTGGATTCCTGGAAAAGCAATGGAAGAAATGGAAAAAAAAAAAACATTCCAAAATAGAAAGGAAGCACTGCCAGAGACAGAGAAATGGAAACAACAGGACTGGCCAAGTTAAAGCTCAAAGATTTATAATGAGAACAATGGAAGATATTTGGAAAAAGTAGGCTATTCTTATGTGATGGAAAGCTTTGAGCAAAAGGCTAAGCCATACAGACACTTGTTTGTGAGTTAGCAGGAAAAACTATACATCTCTAATTTAAAAAATGAAAAAGCTGTCAAGCACTTCTGCTAGAGATTTGTATGATAGACTTACACAAGGAGACCACAAAAAATAGCCATGTATTTTGAAAGAGCTGCCTGCAGTTACGACTTACAATTTTTTACTTTTTAATATACTTCAATGTGGATTGCCACTCCATTACTATATTATGTTGAGACTTCTCTTGCTAGCATGACTAGCGATGTTTATTGTAAAGCCCAGCAGGAACCTTCCCATCCTCATAGCATTTTCGTAGCTTCTGTGAGTCAGTATTTCTTTGTTTTCTTCCTACTTTTTTAAAGTACCTTTTGCAGATACTTAGTACAATTGTCTATTTGATTTTCTAGAGTATAAATTCCATGAATATAGACTGTAGTAGGCAGAATAATTGTCTCTTAAAGATATCCTTGTCCTAATCCCCAGAACCTGTGAAAATGTCACAATACATGGTAAAAGGGACTTGGCAGATGAGATTATGTAAAACCGTGAGACAGGAAGACTATCCTGGGTTTTCTAGGTGGGCCCAGCGAAAGCATCACAAAGGATCTTGTAGTGAAAAAGGAAGGCAGAAGAGTCAACAGAGGAACTTGGAATTCTGAACTGCTGGTTTTGAAGACAGAGATATGACAAGACTCTAAAAAGGTGTAAAAGGAAAGAAAACAGTTTCTGCTCAGGGCTCACAGAAGGCCAACAGGTCCACCAGTATCTTGACGTGAACTAAGTTAAATCTCTTTCAGACTTCTGACCGGCAGGACTGTCAAACAAATGTGCACTGTTTGAAGCCACTATGTTTGTGGTATTTTGTTACAGCAACAATAGGAGAAAGTAATAGAGACCTGACAGCATCTTACGCCTTCTGTTTTTTCTCCAGACTACTCCTGTTTTTGGAACCTGATAAATTCAATTTGAAGCCTTCAAACCTAAGTGGCCTTGCCCTGCAAGACATATTTTTTTTTTTTTTTTTTTTTTTGCGGCACCGGGGATTGAACTCATAACCTCGCACCTGCCAGGGCAGGCGCTTAAGCCACTGAGCCAAACTCCCAGCCCTAGTTTTTTGAGGCAGGGTCGCACTGTGTAGCTCAGGCCGGCCCTGCGCTCACGTTGTAGCCCAAGCCGGCCTCGAACTCACGGCGCTCCTCCTACTTCAGCCTCCCGAGTGCTGGGATTAAAGGCGTGCGCCACCATGCCCGGCTCCTGCAAGACATATTGATTCAGCATGATGGACTGGACTAATTATTAATGACTAAATGGGAATCTAACAATGTGGTAGTATCTTCTGAGTTGTATATTGTTCTGCTGTAATGAATCAATGATCAAAAACTAGGAATGACCTGTGACATTATAATATATCTATTTTGGGTTTTGACTATGGTTCCTGGCTCAATAATCCCTCCCCAAGGCAGGACATATAAATTTCAATTTCTGTTCTCCAAAGCATCTCAGAGGATCTATAATTTTCCTCTGCTTTCTGTCTGGATCTGGCCATAAAGAAATACTCTGATCTATTCATGTGTAGGGGATATGACCTTCCCTACTCGAGTGAGGTCCTGACATATACCCTGCAGAAAGGAATGTTACACAGAGACCCCAAGAAGAATCTGCTGAGTTTTCCTACCCAGTCTATTAGTAATTATGCCTATATAATGGAACTTCCATAAAAACTTGGACAGATACAACAACTGATTTTTAAATGGACAATAACAAATTAGTAAAACCTATTAAATGTGGAGGAAGAAGTGAGAAGGGAAAGAATGGGAAGTAGGGCATCCATCCTTGCAGTGTCAGGAGAGAATTGATGATCAGTCTTAGTTTGAGGTTTTGTCTTCTACACTGGGTTGAGCATAGTAATTATTGAGCTATTACTATGTGTATGTAGTTATTCAAGCATAACCTGTTACTCAAGATAAAGTAGAATAGTCAGGGCCTAAAGGGTGCTTACCTAAGGCAGAGCCAGATTATTTCTACTGAATAAAGTTTGAAGGAATGGTGGAGGATAAAAATGTTTTGATTATAATCTATGTGTCATATTTATTCAACGTAATGGTTACATGCATTAGATTTGAAAGACTCTGTCTCCCTGGAGCTGACAACATAGAAAATGCTATATGTGTAAAAATATCTACAATAAAATCAATATGAAATATGTGCCAGAATGGAGGCATAAGAAAAACTGGTAGTTCAGTGAATAGAAGTATCACTTTTCTGGGGACAGAGAGTATGGATGGAGAAGAGGAAAGAGACCTAATGCTGTTCTGCTGGTGTTAGAATCTCCCAGTGCCCTCAAAAATAAATCAACTTGGCCATTTGCAAACTGTGGGGGGAAAAGAACAAGGCCTTACCAAGAAGCAAGCCCTCCCTGCGAACCCAGACTCAAGCCTTTCCCCATGAGTCAGCACCATTCGTGAACTGTGGGGGAAGAGAAGAAGGGTTCACCAAGAAGCAAGCCCTCCTTGTGAACCAGTGCCATGCATGGGCCACCACTGGAGTGGGAACAGCCAGACCCAAGCCTTTCCCCGTGAGTCAGTGCCATTCATGAACTGTGGGGAGAGAGAACAAGGCCTCACCAAGAAGCAAGCCCTCCCTGCAAACCAGGGCCACACATGGGCCACCTCCGGTGGGGGGATAGCCAGACCCCAACCTCTTCTGGCATGCCGGCTGGCAAATAAGAAGAGCCAATTCCCTCCCCACCATAAGCAACCACCTGATTCAGAGAAACACAGGCTGTGATGATAGCTATTAAGGTGAAATGCAATTTGATGCTTATGGTGTCTTGGTGTTTCACTGAGCTTGCAGGTATAGGGCCAGTGGTCTGATCATCTATTCAGAGGATGGCTGTACACAGTGTGGCAACTAGGTGGGGGATCTCCTTCTGAGGGTGGTAGCCATTGTTAATTCCCTATTGTCTTGTTTTAAAGTCCTGTATCATTTTCATTGTTTTGTTTGGTTGGATTTTGTTTTGTTTTGGTTTCATTTTGTTATATCCGATGGCAAAAGCAGCTGTTTCAGAGATAACAAGATATATTGTGGTAGCCATTTTGGATTTACTATTGTCTTGTTTCGAAGTCATTTATTGCATTCATTGTTTTGTTTTTGTTGGTTCTGTTCTGTTCTGTTTGATTTTCACTATGTCTGAGGGTATCTGCAGCTATTCTGAGGACAGCAAGAGGTATTATTGATTTTGTATTGCTTTGAAGTCCTGTGTCACTTACACTGGCTTGTTTTGATTGGTTTTATTTTCCTTGGTTTTATCCTCTTTAAAATTTAAATCAATCAATCAATCAATCAATCAATCAACCTAACCATTCAGCCAGGTACTGTGGAGAGATGGCAAAATATTATGCATTGCTTTACAGCCTATGGTGAATGAACTTTTCCCCCCAACTTGTAAATATGTTGGTTAAATCAGTAACAGGTACTAGAAAAATCATCAGTCATTTGGATGCCACGGTAATGTCAAATTGCTGTAAAATTTTCTACAAGCTTACTTTCCATTTCTGTACTGTCATTGTCAGGTAAAATAACACTTTGAGTAGCACTGAGGAACTGACACTGTGGTAAGGAACTATTCCCAGCTTCGTCATTAGCTGTCTCTGTGACTTTATTACCCTTTGAATTTTTCTGGGTTTAAATTTCTTTGTTTGTAGAATAAAGAATTAAATTTATCCTAAAACTGTATGGTACTTAT
>RJWM01047849.1:0-11702 GCA_004363535.1 Dasyprocta punctata | reverse complement strand
GTGGTCGCAGGTTGTGCTGCCTGGCTGCTGTTTATTCGGCTGGGAGAGAAACAACAGAGCCAGCGGCAGAGCCCTGGTCAGGAGCTGCAGAAGGCTGTGAGCAGCTGGGGGCTGCTGACCGCTGGGCACACTCAGTGGGGCAGCAGAGGCCCAGGGGCTCCCAAGGGCCCCACGCACCACAGCGGGAGAACCAGTCTGGTCGCACTAGAATCCCAAAATCTTCCCGGGGCGAGGGGTGAGGCTCCTTTGGGCACAGCCGAGTCCCTGTCTGGGGATGGCCAGCTACTTGGTGACCTGGCCAAGAATCTTCCAGCTCCTACTTTCTCTCCTGAAGTCCCGCTGGTCGTGCTGCTCCTCACCCAGCACAGAGGTGGGGTCCCCTCAGCCTCCGGAATACGCCGGAGAGGGTGACCAGGGAGTGGGCACCATGGGGCTCCCTTCTGGGAAGGCCATGCTGCCTTGGGTACAGGAGTGGCCCGGAGGTGGCCTTCAGGTCCCCTTCACTGAAGACGGTCACCTCTGAGATCTGGTGGGGTGTGAGGCCCAGTGTGGGGCAGCGTTTCAGGGCCAGAGCCTGCAGTGGGGTTGGCTGAGGTGCAGGCTGCACTGTGGCTCCTACTGCAGCTGCTCCCCCCAAACCCCCGCCCACGACACCGTCTCTCAGCGCCTGCCTCCTGAGTGCCCAGACCGCGCTGTGTGTTAGAGAAGGTCCGGCTGGCAGTCCTAGGAGCTGGCGAGGTTTTGCGTGAGAGTAAATGAGACGCCTGCAATGCCTCTCATGTGACCCACTGGGCTCTGTCACACATATTCGTGATGGAGAAAAGGTTAAAAAGGTAAAATGCTAGAGGTTAGCAAAGAGTTGAATTTTCCTAC
This sequence comes from Dasyprocta punctata, assembly GCA_004363535.1. Lineage (NCBI taxonomy): Eukaryota > Metazoa > Chordata > Mammalia > Rodentia > Dasyproctidae > Dasyprocta > Dasyprocta punctata. The sequence continues at coordinate 10,829 of RJWM01047849.1, read as the reverse complement.
CCGTGATCAAGAACTTTCCTGAAATCTGACCATAGACACCCAGAAGGTCTGCAAGCCCTGGGTTAAGAATTCTGATTTAGAAGAAATCTGAAAGAACAAGAAAAGAAGAGAAAGAAAGAATAAGGCAATGACATAGACTGGTCTACTTCACCGACAGGGCTGCCAGGTACAGAAATCAAAATACCTGTTAGATTCAAATTTTGGGTAGGTAGAGAACTTTTTTTCAGCACAAGTGTGTTCCATGAAATACTTGGGATGTGTTACATTCAGAGCAGGAGGCAGAGGTGCTGGCCCAGGAGAAACAGGAAGGAGCCCCCCTTAGCCCGGCTGATTCAGGGGAACACAGGCTGAGATGATAACAACTGAAGTAAAGAACCTGCCGCTTATATTATTTGATTGACTTTGCAGGCCTAAAGCTGGCAGGTAGTCTGAGCAACTATTTAGAGGACAGCAATAGGCAATATATGGCCGGGGATTTAGCTCAGTGGCATAAGTGCCTGCCTAGCAAGCGCAAGGTCATGAGTTTGATCCCTGGTGCCAAAACAAACAAACAATAATATGCAACATAGCAACTATGGGGGATTTACTCCTGTCTTATCACTGTTTTGTTTCATTCTGTTTTTCTGTTTTATTCCCTTTAAAATTAAAAAACAAAGTCAGGAAAACTGTTCAATGGTTTTAAAGAGTTTATGAGTTTTCCAAAATACATGTTGTAAAGGACACAAGCATAAAGGCACTGGGAAACTTCAGAGATAAAACACTTCAGCTGCAGAAGCAGAGAAGCGGGGTTCGCCATCTCTGGGGGGATCTGCTCGCTGCCCTGTTTCCCGTGGGTGGTGATGCTGATGTGCACCAGCTTTCCCAGAATGATTAGAATATTTTTAACTCCACATTGACCAGGATGGGATGTGACTAGCATTTTTAGAAATCTAAAATTATTTCTATTGTGCTTATAGCAGATAAGCTATGTGGAGGTCTGGCTTGTGACCTCATGATGGTTGTCTGTGATTCTAAGTAGGCCAGGACTTCAGAGCCAGGGATCAAATCCACCCAAAGCCCATGGATTCTTTCATACTTCAGGACATTTGCACTTGTGGTCTCTTGGCCTGCTTGACTTCTCCTTGGCTACATGTCCTCAGGGAGACCTTTCTCTTTCTTTCTTTCTTTCTTCCTTTTTTCTTTCTTTTTCTTCTGAGACAGGGTTTCACTATGCAGCTCAAGCTGACCTTGAACTCACTATGTAAGTGAGGCTGGCCTCAAACTCACAGCAATCCTCCTGCCTCAGCCTCCCAAGACTAGGATTACAGGCATGCGTCACCACACCTGGCTGGGAGACATTTCTTGATCCCTCTAAATAAATTCGTTTCTTCTGTTATTCCCTGTCATGGCCTCTTGTTTGCTGCCTCATGACAGTTGCAGGACCTGCAGTGATGTTTTGATTTGCTCACTGGTTTAGTACAGTACGCCCCTGGGTCTCCCGTGCCTGGGAGAGTACGACACACCACTGTGATCTGTATCACTGGCGAGGAAAAAGGAAAGCTACGAATTACACTGTGGCGTGATGTCTTAATGACCGCCCTGTGTCATGCATGGGTTGGCCGCTGTGGCCTCTCCCTGTTTGAAGATTTCTTTCATCTACTTTAAGGGTTTGGCAGTTTCTCTGCCGTCTGTCATTTTGCTCAGACCACCCCTTTACACACGCACCATTAAAGCCCAACGTCCCGTATTGTGATTACCTTTCTGTAAAATGCTTGTTTGTTTTTCTGTGGGAAGACAGGTGGAGGCCACCCCTCACCGAGTGATGAACGCCTAATTGATGCTTTACTCCGTCCCTGCGCCTTTTAGTGTCCAGAGCGCAAGCCAGCCACTTCAAAGACATTGCAACCGACAATTAAGCATGACTCCCTCAGCCGTGCAGCCCCGCACAGTGGAAGCAGGGGCCAGACGAGCTCTTCCGATTAATGTCACAGCCGTGACTTAGCTGACAGGGCTCGTGAGATACATACCAATTTCAAAGATATTAACTATGAACAAAAGCGTGTCTCGGAATTGATGACAGAAAGTGTCTATGTCCTCCATGGTGGAGCAGGGCCCTTGTGTGCCGTGTCTGCCGTCGGCACCCAGCACCCAGCACAACCCTGCATCACGAGGTCTCCGTGACCTTGTCATGAGCGATGGCGGAATCCATGCAATTCTGCACGCATGCATTTTATCAGCTGCGGAACTGATTGCGGAACCTAACAGAAGTACAACAGTACATAAATATATCCTGTTATTTCTAAAAACTCCTTTGTTCTAATCAGTTTAATCCATGATACCAAATTACTAGGCCGTACGTTCTGACTGGTAAAAATGATGGCAGGTCCCCTCTGGCAAGGGGGTACCGTTGCTCGAAGGGCTTCGGAATAGCACTTTCCACCATCCCAGCGCATGTGACAGCATGGCCCTGGGTGACCGAGCAGCAGGCATTCTGGGAGAACAGTCCCACCCACGGAGATGGCGCGGCCGTGCGCCCAGGCTGGGGATGGGTGGGGAGAGACCACAGCTCCTGAGAACAGCTTCGCTCTCGGCACTGCCTTCGGGGATGAAGAACCTCCTTTCAGGCCAAAGCCGATCTTTCTATTAACTAATTCATCAGGTCTAATTCGACCAAGGGAGAGGGGATTGCTAATGGGAAGGCTAGCGCCAGCGGGGAGAGAGACCCGTTTGTTTCCCCAGAGCCACCAGGTCCCCGCGGGGAGCGAGGCCTGCAGGGCTGGCGGCTACAGCTCTGGGGCACTCATCAGCTTCCTTAGACTGTGGGGCGGCTCTGCCCCGCTGAGGCCGCATTTTAAACTCACTGGTGATTTCCTTTCTCTGTTCCAGAGGGGCACAAACGGAAATTTATCCTGGGCCCACACTACCCTTATTTCCAGAGGGGCCACTTTAAGGAGCCCTTAGTTATTGGAACTAAAGCAAGTACTGCTCCTTTTTTGGGGGGAAGGGATTCTTGATTCAAAGGAATTCAAACCTAGACACGTGCACCGCCCACACGGAGATGGCAGATCACTGTCCGGGATGAGTTCTGCATTTACCGAGGGGCCACATCAAGTGTTTGGCTTATACCGGTTTCTTTTTTTTCAAGAGAGAATAAATAGCAAAAGACCTTCCTTCCCTCTCTTTCTCTCTCATCTATTTTTCTCTAAGGCAGGATAAAGAAAGACAGAATTCCCAGGAATTAGCCATGGCGGAAGCCAGTGTCACTTCCTGAGCCCGTGAGAACCTGAAATCGTCCTGGCCACGCCGGTGGCCCCCACACCTGTGACGTCTGCCCTCCGCAGGGGCTGGGGTGCAGGATGCTGGGGTCTCTCAGCTTTGCCGGGCGCAGGGTGACAGGGAGGAAGAGGGACTAGCCAGGGAGCCCGGGTTGGCCCTGACCCCGGGCCGGGGCCCTGGAGCAGCTGGGGTGGCTTCCGTGGGAGGGTATCCTGTCACCCTGCAGGAAGTGTCTGGAGGACGCAGCCCACGCCACAGTGCCTGTGCCAAAGCGGGCAGATGTAGCTTCCCTTTCTGTCCTATGGCAGAGCTGTGGCTGGCACAATGCCCTCGTCCCCGGCGACGGTCTAGGGGTGCAGCCTCCTTCCTGGAAAGCCCCTCTGGCCCAGGGGCACGGTAGGTGCCCCACTCAGATGTATGCTGGGGACGAGTCGGGGGGCTGCTCCCAAGAGCTCCAAGTGCAGCCTGGGGACAGCATCAGAGGACACTGACCGAGGAGCAGCACTACCACCGCCCGGGCAGCCCCTCCGCATGAAGGACACCGGGAGAAGCCAGCGCTCGGTGATCCCGGGGCCCAGGAGCACAGGCAGGGGCTGACAGCCACGCCCATGGGGAGGGGCTTAGCCAGGTGGCTGGGGTGGGCGCCGGCCGTAGGGAAGGAAGTTTAGCACCTTGTGCTTGTGCCAAGGGGAGTGGCCAGAGGGCAGGGGGATGAATATCATGTCGCCCAAGGACCACAGAGGACACTGTTCCTGGGAAGATAGCGGGAGGACAGCTCTCCAGGGAGGTGGTCAGAATCCTCCCGGCAGTGGGTGCTGAGTGGGTGCCCGTCTCCCCCCCCAGTCGTGTCCCCCAGCCCGGCGACTGCACAACAGCAGCCGCCAAGCAGCACTGGCCGTGTGCAGTGCGCGACACTGTCCTGTGTATCAGCGCACTCAACCCTCAGCCCTGCGAAACACCTCCATCGGATATTATCCCACCTCGGAAAGATGAGGGGACTGAGCCACAAGGGCTGCACCACCGTGCCCATGGCTAGGGGGAGGTGGTGGGCAACAGGTGGTGGAGATCCCGGCCTGCGCATGGCCTGGGTCTGCTCCCACCAGCCCCGCCTGCAGCCAGCACCTGGCGGGTTAGTGGTGGCGTTTGTACCCTCAGGTCCCTGACCCTGCGTGGACAGCTGGTCTTTCCCAGTGTGGCCACACCAGGCTTCTGATGCCCCAGAAAATTGGGGTCCTCTCGGGTCTGTTCTTGTCCCCCCCTCCTACGTGGCCTGGGTGTTTGCAGCCGGACATCGCTGACCATATTTGAGCATGCGTGTTCTGTTCTTCCTTGGTGTCCCTAGGACTCAGTAGGGGAAGGGAGCTCATTTCTTGGCTGGCAGAAGCACAGTGGCCTTCTGAAACAGAGCTGGGGTGCCTGCTTCCCTCGCTTCAGGGTAACGAGCTGCTGGGGCCGGCAGCTCTGGGAGGCCCTCGAGATCCGTTACACCCACTGCACGTTGCTTTCTGCTGAAGAGAACACGGGCCTTCGAAGGCGGCATGTTATTGCAGTCTTGTTTCTGACAATAATGGTAGAAATTTCCTTTCTTTTGACACATTTGAGATAGCCAGGAGGAGAGAAAGAAGAAAAGAGAGCTGAATTTATTCCAAACAACCAACCAAACAAACAAAAAAACAAAACTAAAAGCATGAGTGGCTGGAGGTGGCGGGGAGCCCAGGTGCCTGGGGCTGCAGGTGGAGGAGCCGGGTGTCAGGGCCACCAAGCCCTGAGGATTCGTCCTCGCCCTGGGGTCCTGCCCCTGCCCACCTGTGGAACCTAAGGCCCCGGCCCGGGAAGGGCGTGAGGCCCCTGGAAACAGAACTGGTTGGGGTGGGAATGCTCGGTAGCTTTGGTTTAAAGAATTGCCCACTTGAGATTCTGAAACCATCTTCTTTCTGCAAGGTCCAAAGGTGACCATACAGTGTAAAAGAGAAAAATTTCAAATGGGCAGCTGCTATTGCTTTTCTGCCATGGGCTGTCTGAGACGGCGTATTTATTTTGCTCTGCTCTGAGAGGCGACAGCCCCAAATGGACTGGCGTGACCCCACCATCAAGGAGACGTTTGTGCCAGCAGCCTGGAGTCTCAGCGGAGCCCGGTGGCCTGAGTGCTGACCTGTTACAATAAGAGTTTAAACTGGTGGATGGGGTTCTGAGAATTTCTCATCTTCTCTCTAGTTGGAAGTTATGTCCTGCCAGGCCTGGATACAGACCGCAGCTCAGCAGTGCCCATCCATGGAAAGGAACTGGAATGTGTGTGTGTGTGTGTGTGTGTGTGTGTGCGCGTCCATGCCTGTGTGTCTGCATGCAGTGTGTGTTTGTGTGCGCATGCGTGCGTGGGCATGCATATGTGTGTGCGTGCACATGCATGCATACTGCATACGAAAGTCCACCCACAGTTCCCTCCTGCTGCAGACGCAGGGCTGCAGGACACCTGCCCGGCCCGCCTGCTCCCTCGGTTTGTGCATCGCCCTGGCCCCGGGACTGTGGTCTGCTCTCAGCCGCTCGCTCCGGGCATTGGCCTGTCTCCATGGAGCCTGCCACGCCAGCTCCCGGGCCACTGTCGACGGCACCTGCATGGCCTCTGTCCTCAGCAGCGCCAGGAGCAGAACCCTGCTCCTCGCCCTGCTCTGAAGTGAAGTCAGGCTTGCTGGCCATGACGCACTGGTGGGTGGCGCTCGTTCGCGTGTGCAGCAGGGTGCTGACCGATGCTGGTGTCAGACGCAAGCCTCCCCTCACACACGCCCAGCTCTGCCTTCCCAAGGCCCTGCCAGAGATGCCTTGGACCCCCAGGCCCTGCTCTCCCAGGACCTGCGCTGCCCCTGCAGCCTTCTGGAAAACCTCCCCTCTCGATTCCTCTTTCTGCTCTCCCACCTCCCTCCTGCAGCCTCAAACCCAGCAACAGACTCTGGCTGGGGCTTAAGGGACCTGCTGCATCTCTTATCCAGAAAAGAGTATTCCGGGGAAAAATGTTCTCTGCTATCCCTTAACTGGCAGTGTGACTCTGGGCAAATTAGTTGATGTTTCTTTGGTTATATCCTGGGCAAATTAATTGACTTTTTGAGCCAGACTAGCAGTACTGCCCTCATTCGATTTTGAGGGTTAAAAGAGACAGCAGTCAGGGCTCTGTCTGTATTGGAACAGGCAACAAACTGTGGATCAAGTGTGAAAAGAACTGCATATGACCCTAACACATACAGACTTTCTTTACCATTATTTCCTCAACAGTATAGCGGCATGGGGCTGGGGGTACTGCTCGGTGGTACAGCCCTCGCCTCGCATGAAGGCCGTGGTTCAGTCCCCAGCACCACACACACACACACACACACACACACCAGCAATATAGGAGAATGACTGTCTACATGGCACGTTTTCACCTAAAATATACACGAGGATGTGCACAGGTTGGACGTGGATTTATGCCATTTCACATGGGCAGATCATGGTGTCTTGGGGAGGGGGTCCTGGAACCACACACTCGGGCTACTGAAGGACAACTGTATCCATCCCCAATAATAGACAACTAAATGTCTGTGCTTTGTGGAGTTGTTATTCTTATAAAGTGAGTTGATATTTATAAAGTGCCTGTATAAATTACTTACAATCTCGATGCACTATTTCGGTGTGTGCATGTGTATGTACGGGCATGCATATGTGACTCCGAAGTCCGCATCTTGGACATGAAATCCCCAGTGTAGTAGTGTGGGAGGCGGAGATGACTGGGACGTGCCCAGGTGACGGAGTTGGATCTATGTCATTGCTGTGGGAGTGAGTTCATTGTGAAAGGCAGTCCACCTACCTCGCCCTCCCTCACCCTGGGATAGCTTCTACCATCTTAAGACGCAGCAAGAAGGCCCCTGATCAGCTGTGATCCTTGACCTTGGACTTTCTAACCTCCAGAACTGAGGTCCAAATACAAGTCTGCTCATTGTAAATTACAACCTGTGGCAATCTGTTATCACAGCATAAAACACGCATGCGTACTGTGCTCCCTGGTGCTGATACATAGCAGTGTTTGATTAAAAAAAAGAGACAGGCAAAGCTCAGGGCCTTCTGGGCTAATTAAACACTGCTGAACCATCAGGAAAGGATTCCTGGGGTGGGGTCAGAGTCAGAGTTCCTGGGGCGGGGTGATGGGAACCATTCTTACCCGTCTTTGTCCCCCAAGTCCAGCGGGCTCTTTGGCATGGGGCGCACCCCCCAGGCTGCAGCTTCAACTCTGAAGTGCCGAGTGAGTACGCCCTACTCCCCTCCTGCCTCCTCCTCAGCATCAAGGTCTTAGCTCTAGAGTACCGATTTCTGATTTGGGGACATTAGCACCAGCTCTCAGACCTTGCTCCTTGGAGTTGACCACTCTGGCATCTGTGGCCTCAAAGCAAGTGCACTGACAAGCTGAATGATAGTGCTTTTGCAAAACGGAGACCAAATGACAAGGGATACAACACAACATTTTTGAACCCAAGCCAGGGAGGTATTTACTCAGCACCTGCCCAGGATGTGTGGATGAGTGCAGCTCCACAGGGGCCGTCCTGTCTGGGGGCAGAGGCGTGCTCTGTGCACTCAGAGTGCATGGACTGCAGACCCGCTGTGAGCCGTGGTGGAGGGAGGGGACTGATGGCCTCCGGATGGAGGGGCCAGCACCCATGCGACAGCAGAGGAAGGAAGACAACGAGAAGGTGTCATGATGTGTCGCCCGCCAGGGGCTGTGATGTCCCTGGTCTTCCATCCCAGAGTCAGCCTTCAGGCTCAGCCTGGTACGACCTCCGCGCCTGCTTCAACCCACACGTTCAGGACCCCCTTAAATCCTTGCCGGCCCAGGGTGTGGCTGGCTGGGCTCTCACTTCCATTGCTAATCAAGAGACATCCCGGATGCCTGGGTTTTCTTGTCTTCTAGTTTTCCTCTTTGCTTCAGGCTGCAGAGAGTCCCAGAAGGGTGGAGAGCAAGAGGCTTCAAGATGGAACCAGAGTCTCTATTCTGCACCACAGTGCAAGAGCCTGGCGAACGGATTTAGGTTAGGAAAGAAATTTTGGGTTTGTTTATTCTTAAAAAAAAGCCTAGGAAAAGAGAATTTTTCTTCTAAGGAAATTGGCTTCTGCAGAGTTTTAAAAATGACATTGTAAAAACTGGCAAATATATTCAAGGCAATTTAATGTATCCTTCCCTTTTCCGACTAGCTCCAACCAGATGTCACACCCCAGCTCAACCAGCCCTGATGGAAGTTGCTATAAAAGCTAAAGCTGATTAAATTCCTGTCTTCCTCTAGCCTCATGCCTTTGCCAACAGTAGTTTCTTCATTCTCTGATGCAGATGTTAAAAATGCTTTGAAAATGTTTCTAAATTCTTTGTCACTTTGGGAGAAGAACTGTCATCACCAAAGAAATATTAGAGTGTAGAAATGAAAGCCAAGAATAAAAAAAAAAATCATAAGGCCTTAAACAAATAGTAAGAGTTCCTTCCAGGTAAGAGTATGCTGCGGGGTGGGGGGAGGGAGGTACCTCTGAATCCGTGTGTGCTGAGCTACCTTAGATCTCTGTTGGGAAGAACAAGTTACAAAGGGAGCCGTGTAGGGCAGGCGGCGACATCCCTGTGTGGGGGCAGGTGTCGCAGTGTGGCCACATCGACAAGGGCAAGACTGGTAACCCAGGGGACACCTTCAGATGGAATCCACAGGAGCCGGCGCCGACCCGGTGAGGAGGTAGAGGGTGCGGCAGAACAGAAGAGCCTGAGCATCGTTTTGGATTTGTTTTCCTGCTAAGGTCCAGGAGGAAAGATGGGGAAATGGGCACTGGCCCAAGACCGGTGAGGCTGACGGTCGCCGTGCCCGGTGAGAACCAGCGGGTGGCCGGTGTGCTTGGGAGAGGTGTGTATGTCTGTGTCCAGGTCTGGTCCTTGGCTTTGTTTTAGCAGGCAGCTTTGCGATCGATTTGGAGAACACCGCAGAGCGGAGGCGGCGAACTTTTGAGAGACCAGTGCCCACACTGCAATCCAAAACTCACTTATGTATCAGCAAGTACCGACACTGCAATCAAACCCGAATACTGACGTTTTAGTTTGGAAAGAACAACTCTTACATTAACATCCTTTGTCTTAAAAGAAACAAACAAAAGCAAATCCCACATGTGCCATAGGGTCACCACTACTGCTGTGGGGTATGGCTTCCATCAAATTTATGAGGTCAAAAAGCTGGAGGTAATACCAGTCACAAAAGTTACAAATCTCACAGAAGGTAGGAAGGGGAGAGGGAGAGGGAGAGGGAGAGACCGAGTGTGACTCTGAGAAGCTGCCGTTTGCCAGGCTGTGTGTTTAGGGGGCAAAACAGCGCTACGTTAGGCTGTGAGCAGTGCGGAGACCTGGCAGCCTTTAGAGAGCAAGCAACCATGACAAGGAACAGAAACGGTGGCCCTGACCCCAGCGTCACCAGCACCAGTTGGTGATACTTATACCTCGATGCTCTCAGAAGCAGGCACTATTTCCCCTGCTGTACACACTGGGAAACTGAGGCTCGGGGGTAACATCACTGCCTCTGCTTCCACAGCTGGCATGATTCGCACTCACACCCCAAGCACGCCCCTCCTCCCTGCCCCCCACATCTCAGCATCTGACCGGTGAGGGATGGGGGGCCCTGAGTTTCAGTTGGAGCCAAGCCTGCCCACTTTCCTGCCTCTGAGGCCTGCTCTTGTCCAGGCTCCGCTGCTCCCTCTGCTCCCTGCCCCATCAGGCTGCCCCAGCTTTCACCCGAGCGGGAAAACCTGTGGCCCAGAAGACCCGAGGTCCAGAGCCCCGAGGTCCAGAGCCCCGAGGTCCAGAGCGAGACCTGCAGCCTAGAAGACCCAGGGCCAGGAGGACTTGGCCACATCCTGTTTATCACCGACTTTCTCTTCCACTTCTGCTTCCAGGCTGCGAGGTTAGGACGATCTGATCTGTCAGCAGGAAGGCAGCTCTGGGGCCCGGGTGACCAGAGCTGGGGCCTAGATAGAGGGGAAGCCACGGGAGACGTGGCCTGGAGCAGCAGGGCCAGCCCTCGAGGATTGACTCGTGGGGTTTGGTGGCAGACTGGACCCAGAGGGTGGAGAAGCAGGTGGAGTCCTAGGCTCAGGTTTGGGGGAGTGGGAGCACAAGACAGAGGAAGATTTACAACCCAGGGGTCTGGCAGACCTGTCACATGAGTGTCTGCTTTTGAGCCAACACATGAATGCGTCAACCTCTTTTGGCTCCCCCCCCACAGAGTGCTGTCCCGCGGACACTGTATAGGAGCAGCACTGCTCTGGCTGAAATGCGAGTCCCCGGCAGAGCGGCCCAGCCACAGGCCGACCCCATCTGTGGTCTCCCTCACCCCCACCCAACTACACACTCAGGCGCCTCTCACCCACCGCAGCAGGGATGGGCGGAAGAGCTCTAGGGACGCAGTCAAAGCCGGGGTGGAGCCTGCTCCCGGGCTTCTCCCCCTCCTCAGACCTAGCAGGGCTCCCCGCCACTGGACTCCAGAGCTCCCGGCCCAGGCTGCCGGAGAAGAGCCACGTGGGAAGTGGGCCCTGGC
>RJWM01047848.1:0-11731 GCA_004363535.1 Dasyprocta punctata | reverse complement strand
TGTAAGACATGGTGAATGCAGTGGTCAGTGAGAAAATTATAGCATTAAACACATGAATTAGAAAAGAAAAATGATCAGAAAGTGCTTATCTAAGGTGCCACCTTAGAAATTAAAGGGAAACAAACCCAAAGAAGCAAAAGGAAAGAGACAATAAAGATTAAAGTAGAAACCGACAATGAAAGACAGAAAACAAACAGAAAAAAACAATGAAACAAAATCTATTTCATTGAAAATATTTTCTAAAAAGAAGATAATACAGATTAGGAAAAGAAGTAAAGGTACAAATTCTAATATCACAACAGTGATCAAACCATAGCTGCTGAATCCAGACATTAAAGTGATAAGAAAGAATATTGGGAACAAAGCCGTGTCCACAAATTTGATAGCTAGATGAAATGGATTGATTTTTTAGAAGACACAATCTATTGAAGCTCAGAGAAGAAATGGGGCTGTATGTACAGTTCAGTTATGAAGCACATATCATGCAAAAGATCCTAAATTCACACCTATGTTTATAGCAGCGCAGTTCATAATAGCCAGATCTTGGACACAACCTAAATGCCCATCGACTGAGGAATGCACAAAAAAAGATGTGGTATGTCTATATAATGGAATACTACTCAGCTCTAAAGAACGATAAACTGGACACTTTCATACTTAAATGGATGTGCCTTGAGAATATACTTATCAGTGAAATAAATAAGCCACACATATGCAAGCATCGATTGTTGCACTTATGTGACAAACTGAAAGAAAAGCTATGTATATATTTATACATGTGTATATAAAAATTAGTTAAGATAGTTAAAGAAAAAGAATTCTCTGAGATTTTGATACATATTCAGGTGAATCTATAGATAAGATTAGGGAGAATAAATATTTTGATATTTGTCCAATTCATATATGTAGTCTCTCTTCACATATTTAGGTTGTATTTGAGTACTTTTGATTAGTTTTTATAGTTTTTTGGATACAGACAATGAATGTATTTTGGTGGATTTTTACAGTAACATTACTTTAAGCTTTTTTGTGATGTTATAACTTGTGCCTTTACAATTTTACTTTTCACTTGTCCATTGTTTGTATATAGGCCAACTCTAGATTTATGTATATGGTTTTATGACTTTGTACCATGACCTTGCTAAACCTGCTTGTTTGTTCTATTGATTTTTTTTTGTAGATTCTATGTAAACTTAAAAAAAAAGTCCTAAATTCAATTCCCAGGGTGCACTTTTGAGTGTGAATACACACACACACATACACACATGAATAAAAATGAAAAAAAAATAGATAATCTGAATAAGCTTATATGTGTTAAGGAAAATAAATCAATAATGAGTAGTTTTCCAAAGTAGAAAACAACAGGCCTAGTTTTGTTAAGTTGTAAAGTAGGAAAAATCTTTAGGATTATATTACACTAATTGCCATGATCCATGCAGCTCCTAAGGTTCTTGGGGTGAAGGACTGCGAGAGGAAGAGAAAAATAAAGAAGAGACAAAGCTGGGGTCAGGTGGATCCCTTACTCTCCTGATGGGAAGAAAGGAACTGCTCAACCAATGCAGTATGCTGATTTATATACTGGTAAGGATGACATCAATTTCAGCCCCACTGTCTAGCAACCCATTGCTTGGATTGTCTAGAAGATTTGTGTTTTTCTGTGCTGTATCAATTTTTTGACGTGGTTGACCCAGGCACTCTTCGTTATTTTGGTAGGGCCATGTCTCCATCATGCCCTAGGTCAATTTCCATCTTCAAAGTCTCCCAACAGCTAATTTTTATCATTTTCCCCAGAAAATAGAGTCAGAGGAGTAAAGTGGAGTCTTTATTCAAAAGGTTTTCAAAAGTCCCTTAATAAAAAAATTGCAAGCAACAATAACCATGAAAAACAAACCCTGAGTATGACAAGGAATCTGTCTACTTACTGCATCATCATTTCAAAATGCCCACTTTTCTACAGTGCACTAACGAGCATGGAAAGAAATAGGAAATATGATTCATTCCTAAAAATTTAACATATCCTTTGGGGAAAAAGTCATTGGACTTAAAATGTCAAATATACTAAATCACATGACTTACATACACCGAGAAAGGTAAAGGTGAACATGGACAAAAGTTCGAGGAAATTAGGTTAATGATAGCAACAAAAAGAGTTTCAATATACATGGACACGATTATGAAAAAGTTGAAAAAGAGAAATTTTGGAGCTAAAAATTGCAAAAAATAAATGAGATATTCACCAAGTGCATCAACAGAAAATAAAGCAAACAAAGAAGGAATCAGAGAATTTTAATATACATCCTTTGAATTTACATAATCTGAGGGTGAGAAGAGCATACGCCAACCTTGGGCTATCATGAATTCCTAAGAGTATTCCCATAATTGAAGCTCAAGTGGAAGAGGAAAGAAAAAAGATGCATAAAGGGAGGGAGGAAAAGGGAGAAAGGGAAGGAAGAAGGGAGTAAATGAGAGATGAGAGAGATAGAGAGAAGAGAGAGAGTGTGTGTGTGATGATTGGTGGGTGGCATGGTTGCTGCTTAGTAGGTGTATTTAACAGTTGGGTATTTAGGGTGGTGGTATTGGGAGTTGCTGTGGGCTCTTCAAGAAGTGAAGTCTAATCTGAAGTCCATAAGTCATTAGGGTTGTGCCTTCAAGAATGAATGACATATCTTCTCCTGCAACCCTGGTTAATATTCTGAAATTGTTGTTATAAAGCAGCAAGCCTGGTTTCTCTCTATCTCTGCTTCCTGGTTGGTGACTGTGACTCTGTTTCTACATGCAATGTACCACTTGCTTTTGCAAGCATTTATTTTATACTTATACTGCTTTGATTTTCAGTCTTGAATATTGTAAATTAAATAAAACCTTTTCTTTTTGAAGTTTGAGGTCATATATGTGTTATTTGAGTGACAGAAATTAGACTACATTGGCACCAAATTGCTGGGTCACCATTATCATTGTCCTTAAAGATGAGGTGCAACATTCGGAATTGGCCCGTGGGCACAAATTGGAAGAGATGCTAGTAAAGGACTAAAATGAGGTCTGTGGAGTATTATGAGCAACGCTAGTGAGGGCTCAGAAGATGAGAAAACAGTGAATTGTCTTTAGTTAGAAGTGAAGATTCTAGTGGAAATTGTACTGAAGGTGAGTCATATAAAATCATGGCAAAAAAAAGTGACAATATTGTGTCCATTCTCAAAGACTTTGTGAAAAATATAACTTAAGAATGAAGGGCAAGTTAATTTGTAGAAGGAGATTTCAAAACACAATATTCAGGCATTGGCATGGGTGCTGCTGTTTTTCACCAGAGTTTGAATGACATTTGGGACCAAAGAAGCCGACTAAAAAGATTGAAAAATTCATAGCCTGGTCAGGGAAGCAGCAAAAATGTGTGCTTAGGACAGAAAATATGGCATTTGAGTCATTTCTTACTAAAAAGAGAAACATGGAAAAGAGGAGCCCAGGCCTGCAAGTCAGGACAAGCAAAATGACCCCTCAAAGGAATCTCAGGAATCTTTGTAGCCACCTTCCTAGGGGCGTATCTGTCCCACTGTTGCACTTTCCAGGGCATAATTTTGTTAGGAGAGATCCCCAGGATACTCTGCACATCCGAACTACTTTGTGATCTGCCTCACTGGCACAGTGCTCTGAAATTTCTGCAGCCATGGCTCATGTGCACCTGGCCACAGCTCCTCCTGAAGGCAAGATGTGGCATCATCAATGTAATGTTTTTGCAAGTGGAGAAAATGCAACAAATATAGAGTCATGGTGCCTTACACAGAAATCTTGAAAGAAAGACTGGCAGACCATGAAAATTTGCACTGCAAGGACTTAGCATACAAATTGCACCCTTGATGTGGTGAAACCTCATGGAGCAGTGGAAGTTGAACCAACGTGGAGAACCCCAAAGAGGTGGAACAGCAAAAGGCATGAAACATCTGCTTATGAAAGCTGCCAACAACACTGTGAAGGCTCAGAGAAAATTTACACGGTTGGAACTTTCAAAACCGTAAGATTGTGTCTGTCCATGTCTTAGGGGTCGTATGTCTTGTTGCTTTTTGTTTAGGCTACACATGTGTAGAATAGAGCCTAACATATATTCTGGTAGGGTTTGCTTTTGATTCAGACTCATTATAGCTTTCCATTTTCCTATTTATCCCTTCTAGAATAGTTCCATGCAGTCTAAAGTGGAGTATATTGTATCTTTGAGGGATGTAATTTTTTTAATATTTATAGGGACACAAAAATGACTGAGTTTGGCAGGAGTCTCAGATGGCATTTTGGACTTGGACTTTTGAGGATTAATAAGACCATCAACAAGGTCAGATTATTAGCTTAGAATGAATGCATTTTGCACTGTGAGACATATATAAACCTGTGGGAGTCAGGGACTGAATGCTGTGTTCAAAATACCATTTGTTTGTTCCCTAAAAGCCCATGTGATTGATCTCAGATTAGCAGTCTTGAGAGGGACTGTGCAACCCTCTAGAAGTGGAGTCTAGTGAGAAGCCCTATTATCTCTAGGAGACATGCTCAGGAAAGCAATAGTGTATTTTTTCAAGGGATCCTGGTTAGTTATCTTGAGAGCATTATTATTAAACACAATTCTCTCTCTCTCTCTCTCTCTCTCTCTCTCTCTCTCTTCTGTTCTCTTCTCTTCTCTCCCTATCTCTATCTCTCTTTCCCTCTCTATCTCTATCTCTTTCTCTCTTGCCCTCACCCCTTCTTCTTTCCTTCTCCCCTTCCCCTTCCATGTACAGTCTGTGTAGATTATTTTCTCTCTCTTTTCCCAAATTTTTATCAATTTTCTGGAATAGTGACACTGTGAAATTCATCTTTGTGTTCTTCACAAGTATTAAAATCTCTGTGTCTTAGATTTTTGCCCATAAAATCCCAATCAGTTTCCATTTGTGTTTTAATCTAAGTCTGTGGTAGCTGTCTACTCCCATTTCTCACCTTCTTTCTCATGTATTTGTCTCCTTGAGGCCACGTCCCTGTCTTCAGGTTTCTCCAGAGAGACCCAAACAGTGAGCAGCTTCTTTCCCCAGGACCTGCAGGCTGCTGACTCACAGCTTCAGTTCAGGCTTCTGTGACAGTGGAACTGAGTTTATACTTGGAGCAGAGCAATTCCCTCTTCTTCCAGTTGGGGGAGGATCTGTCTTATTCTTGTTTGTAACCTTATTTCCTGACAAAATGAAACATATGAGTGTTCAAGAAATGTCTGATGATTGAATAAGAAAATGAGCATGTCTGTCTGAGCTGCTTTCCTCAGGTGAATGTGGATAGTTACTTCTGTGAATTGCCATGAGAAATACACAAACAAGATATAAAGGAAAAAACAGTGTCTTACTAAAAACTTATCTTCTAATGTTAAGTAGGACTATAGATATTTTTCTAATGAGCAAGAATTTTTAAGTCAGTCTGAGATATGTTTGTGTCGATGATCCATCAGTAACTAGTAAGGGAGACCAAAATATCCCAAATCTATTTATTTAGTATGTTTTGAATTGGGTATTCCAAGAGCCTATGGAACCATGATACATAGTAAAAAGAAAAATATCTATCACCATGAGTAAATGGTGCATGCAAATAGATTTTTTGTTACATATCCCCCCATTCAACTAAGACGCACTTTCGCAGGAAGAAGTTTGGGGGTCTGCATGTGGCTCAGACAGAGATTACTACAGGTGACTATTATCTGGAAAACTCATCTGCATTCCAAGACCACAGCTGGTCACTGTGCACCTCCCAACTGAAACTTCCAGAGCCTATGCCAAATTCCTCCCCTCAGAAATCCAAGTTCCTATCTTTTGGATGATCCTTTTATAAAATTCAACCATCTTACTCCTCTGAGTCACATCTTATATATATGGCTCCATGTTTTTCACATTGATCAATTTGTATGTTTTATCTCCGTTAGTCTATGTATGAACAGAGACTTTCACAGAACAAAATTATCAAACCTTTAGAGGGCAAAAAGTAAATCTGAAATTTCCTGCACTACTGTGTATACTCTGAGTAGGAAAAACGCAACCTAAGCAGTTAGAAGCAGTTAAATGCTTGATGAACAAGTTTGTAGCGGTACTATTATCTACTTCAATAACATTCATGGAGATGAAATGAGATAATGTAGCTCAAAGTACTTCATCTCATGCTGAAATGGATGTTCAAATGTAAATTAATCTCTCCCTGTCCCTCACCATACAATTGACCTAAGGACTCCATCTGTGAGAATGAGAGACATCAGGCAGGATCTCTGTAGCTGACACATTCTAAGTGTGTACTGGCAACCTCTGAGACTTTTGTTATGACTGTTATCCTCTTACACTAATTGATCCTCAGAGAATGGTATCCACAAAATATGGCAATTTTTTTATATGCTGAGTTATTTGTACCGAGGGAGAGGCTCTCCTTCTCTGGAATTGCCCTTATGCATTTTGCATAAGGTCTACATCATTACCTGACTGCAACAGTAAACACAGCACCTTCCGTCTGTAGCCTGAAATCCCATTCTGTACCTCAAAGAAAAGCACTGAGGACATGTACTAACACGTGGAGGGTTTCCCTTAGAAATTCGCTGCTTTGGGCTCATTAGAACTGTGAAGACCTTTGTAATATGACTTTGCTTATGACCATTCATTCTCCTAATAAAATTTCCTAATCCTTCAAAATGTCTATATGTCCTACTATCTCCCTCCATCATAAAAAGAACCCTGTATGCATTCCTGAATAAGAACACAGAGGTGGATAATCACATTTTATGTTTTTACCCCATGCTACATTTTCTCGCTTTGCATGATAAAGGCTAATATGACATTTTTACAATCTAATCCTATCATTTTATTCTACTAACTATTGAGATAGGAGTAAGGAAATACCCTTTGGTGCTCCATAGTTCTTTGAGGACACTTTTTTGCACACTCATGCTGAGCCTTGCATTATTACCTATGTCTTTTCTATGACTGTGGTGCAAGTCCCCAATAAATACAGCCTGGGTCTATATTACTGAGATTTCTTCACAGCGAGAACACATGGTCTGTACACAGTAGGAGTCAGTAGAAGTTTCATTAATGTACAAAATTAGTAAAAACCTTTCTAGCATACAGCTGTATCCTATAACTCAGGCCAACCTCCAATACTGAAAACAGACATATTGGTTTCATTTCCCAATGACATCTCAATTCTGAGAAATGTTTATTTCTAACACAAGTGAAATGGATGTTTACTGCATAAGACTTGTTCTTCATAACTTGACTGAATCTTGGCAATCCTGTTTGAGTGTCATCACCACCACCATCAGTCATTTTCCTAACTTATGTATCATGTGTAGCATTCTGACATTCTTATGATACATTGAAGGCAAAAATATTCATCCATATCTCCCTCTTTGGGATTAGCCCAATACATTCATAGTCCCTTAGTTCAAAGTTGGAAATCAGTTAAGTTTACCCATTTTCTCTTTCCTGAGTTTTTTTCCTATTCTTTCCTTCAAGCAGGATCAAAAGTTGGCTAAGATGTCTCTGTATGGGATTAGGTTAATCTCTTCTGAAATCTAGTGTGTGATAAATGAAAATCAAGGAAGAAAGGAAGGAAGGAAGGAAAAAATAAAAAGAAGGAAAAAAGAAAGAAAGAAAGAAAGAAAGAAAGAAAGAAAAAGAAAAAAAAAGGAACCAGAGAATCCAGAGAAAGACTAAGAGTCATCAGTTCCTGTTTGCCCTGGACTTCTCTTCCTACTTTTCAGGGTAGCACTGGCTACACTTAGCAGATCCTTGGTTGCCAGCCAAGGAGGAAAGAAGACTGTCTGCCTTTCTACTATGAAGCTTGAAATTTCAGTTTGGTGCACATACCTGCTCATTTCAGAAAAGATAAATTTCTGTGTAATTTATTAGTGGCATTATCTTAGTACATGACAAGGACATGAGAATTTAGACTGAATTGTCAGGTTAAAAGAAAGCAATTCTAATGGTTCCCCACAAGCCATGAAGTTGCATGAAAAGTGGACTCAGGTTCTCTTATCACTCTATTGTTTATTCATAGTACATGTTTGCAGTACACAATGTCTACTTCATTATGGGGAATTGGAACATGTACATAATGCATCTTGAATTCATTTTCAACATCCTTTTTCTTCCTTCCTCCTCCCTTCTACCCATTTCTTGATCTTTTCCCTTTATTTGCACGTTTGCAATACATACTGTTATCGTTCTTTGTGTAAAGTTATTACATATGCCTAACAATCGGAACTCCTTTTTATCTGAGTGTCTGATGTAGAGTCACTGCAATCTCTGATTTCACTTGAGAACTTTTCATTGCCCTAACGTTACTCAACCAGGCCCACTTTGCCATAGGGACTTAGTGTTATGGCTTCTATCTAGATTTCTACCCAGAGCCTCATGCACACATAGGTGGGGCTTTTGGGAGGTGGCTGGATTTAGAGTGTATTAATAGGGAATGAGGCTATGTGATAACTAAATTAGCCCACTGACTGGATTAGCATAGCTAAGGGTGTGAATAATGGGAAGGCTTATTCTGTGAATGGGATATGAGGGTCAAGTGGGAAGCCAGGCTTTCTCCACTGCTTCCTGCCTACCATGCCATGAACTGTTTCTCCTCCCCCATTCCACTCTACCTTGGAGCCAGCTGACTATGCACTAAAATCTCTACAAACTGTGAGCTAAAGTAAATGTTTCTTCCTTTGACATGAGGGTGTTGAGTATTTTTGTCCCAGCAGTGAAAAAGTATTTAAGACAGTTAAGTGGAAGTGAATGGTCAGTGGTGTTCATCATTCAGATCTACATTCAGTTTTCTGAAAAATGACTTACCCAAAGTTTGCCACTGTGACCCATATATCAGAGGTGTTAGCTTACATCAAACATGAGTGGAAAATATCATCTAGCCAAGTGACCTGGAAAATAAGTGAGTAAAATTTCCATAACTAAAAGGAAATGAAACATGAGGGTTTGCATTTTCTTTTATTTCATTACTGAATGAGATTATTCTTGGGATCCATCAAATCTAGAGTATAAAAAATTAATTTCATTCATGACTAATTTACCCTCAAAGAAAAGTATCCTCTATGGTAAATTCCATGTCAGTCCTACTGTCAGGATAATGAACCTGGTTGTGCAAAAGACAAGATGAAATTCTATGCAGCTTCTACAACCAAACTAAGGGAAGATTCTCTTGTATCTTCCCAGATATTACAATATTTCTAATTGACAGTGACAAAAGTTACTTGAAAATATAGGATTAATACCCACCAGTACATATCTAAAAGTGTAAGTGTTGATGATCTATAGTGGGAAAGGAAGTAGGGCCAATACCATAACAGAGAGCATCAAAGAGGCTTTCAACACAGCCCAGGTGAGAGTGTCAAGGAAATCAAAACTGTGGGCTTCTCATGAAATCTACTAGGAATGGACTTTTCTGGCCATCAGTGCATTCAACTGTACTTTAATAATACCACTGATAAGTAGTGAGAGTTTTCAATGTGCTTATTAATCATAAGAATTTCCTCTTCAGTTTGGTTTTGAACTAGAAGAGGAAGCAGATTAAGGGCTCATTTTCAGTTAGACCAAATAAAACTTGAATGAACAGACTGTGTGTCGGTCTCCAAATGAGACCCCCACCCAGCTAGGAGACAAAAACTCCACAAGAAGATCTGTTATTCACACCTGCACAGTAGTAGAGTTCAAAAGGAAGTCAGGCAGCTTAACTTGCAGAGGGCTGATCCCACGAAAAACTACAAAAGACATCCTGTGCCTGCCAGCACCTCCACCCACATACCTTACAGCGCTCTGTGAGCTAGCCCTGTACCTCCTACTCAGAGACCCAGTCTTTTGTTTGCCCCTCAGCAATGCCCCCTCTCTCCTACCTAAATTCCCCTATAAAACATGCTCTTGCCCTTGCTTCAGGCAAATGGTCTTTTCACCCTTGGTCAGGCCACACTGGGTCTGTAATAGAGTTCTTGCACATTGCTTAAACTCTGCCTTTCTCTGTGGTCTCAATTGTGCCTCTGTTTACCTAATACTGTGCTATGTTTGCATACACTAAACACAACTAATATTGAAATGATTTTTCAGGAGCAAAACTTCACCTATAAACTATAGCACTACTTGCTATTCCTGGGGAATAAGAACTGGAATCTAGGATTATATGCCATCTAAATTAATACAGGAACAAAAAAAAATTACAAGAATTACTGTTGCTATGAAATATAAAAATGAGCAAAAGATCCACAAAAATTTCAGCTGGTTCAAAGCATAAGGGAGGCCCCAGGAGGCTGCCCTCCCTTGCTGTGCGCAGGATTCAGCCCTACCAGGTCCCGCGATTCAGCGTGACTCAAGAATCAGTGCGAACCTCAGGGGGACACCCGGCCAGTCTCGTGGGACACAGAGGTACACAGCCCAGCCCAGATCAGCCCAGGACCCCAGACCTGCTCACCAGGGACTGACCAACATAGCTGCAGGGACTTGGAGAGCTTGGGATCCCCATACCAGAGTGCAGAGTGCGTGTGAGCTCCATACTTCAGTGGAGTGGCTTGTGCATGCAGCATCCCAGAGCTCGCAGAACCCTGCCCAGCCGGGTTGCTCCCGGCACGGTAGGCCTGGGATTTGCCCAGGCTTGGCCTGGCACAGCTGTTGCTCTGAACTTGCAGACAGACCCAGGGTCTGGGCGACATCAATCTGGGGTACACTCTGCCTAGCTCCCTGGGACTGGGAGGCATTGGCCCCCACCCAGTTAAGGAGGAGGCTCCACCTGCATTAACCAGGAGGCTGCCCTCCCTTGCTGCACTCAGGACCCAGCACTACCGAGTCCTGCGATTCAGCGCGACCCAAGTACCAGCACAACCCACAGGGGAATGCCCGGCCAGCCTCGCAGGACACAGGGCGACATAGGTTATAGAAGAAAATGACAAAACAAAAGACCAAGAGACAGTCTCAGTCCCCCAGCCCACAAAGAACAAACCCATGAGACACTGAAATGGAAGACAGTGGGAGTCACACAAATGGACTCTCTGAAATGATAGAAAATGCAATAAAGAAACAGCTTGATGAAGCTATAGAGAAATTCAAATCAGAAATATTCTCTCAGCTAAAAAATGAAATGAGAATCATTATTAAAGAAATGTGTTTATCTAAAGAAGAGCAAATAAAAAATAGAAGAACTTAAGAAAATGATTGAAACTTTGAATGAACAATATAAGACACACACAGAATGCATGAAACAGATGCAAAGGGAAATGCAGGAAATGAAAACTCCATGGAAAGTTTGAAAAACCACTTAAATGAAGCTGAAGACAGAATCTCAGATCTTGAGGACAGCATGGGAGATCATGGTCATGAAAGAAAAGATCTCCTAAAAATAGTAAGGAACCAAGAAACAACAATTCAACAGCTGCAAGATGATGCCAAGAGAAATAACATAAGATTAATAGGCATAAATAAAAAAGCAGGGGTAAATACTAATGACCTGCGAAGACTATTCACAGAAATAATAGCAGAAAACTTTCCAAACATGGGAAGAGAATCTCATATACAGGTAACTGAGGCATACAGAACCCCAATTAACCACAACCAAAATAAATCCTCACCCAGACATATAATAATAAGGGTATCAGATATACAGCACAAGAACAAAATACTAAAAGCTGTCAGAGAAAAGAAACAGATCACCTATGAAGGAAAGCCTATCAGAATCACAGCAGACTTCTCAACACAAACCTTTAAGTCAA
>RJWM01047847.1:0-11731 GCA_004363535.1 Dasyprocta punctata | reverse complement strand
AGATCAAGGGATGGAGGGAAACAATCAAGCATGGTGGCGCACACCTGTAATCCCAGCACTTGGGAAGCTGACCCAGGAAGGTTGCCACAAATTCAAGTCCGGCCTGGGCTACATAGTGAGTTCAGTAACAGTCTGAACTATGAAGCAAGGCCCTATCTCACAAAAAAAAAAGTGAGATGAAGAGATGGGAGGGGGTAAAAGGTGTGAAAAAAGAATTAACGTGTTATGTACATGTACCAACACCCTATAGGGAATGTAATCATTATGTACTAGATATATATCAATAAAAATAAATAAGTCCAAAAGCATTTTCCTGATAGTTCCACAGCATTAAGAAATAAATGAATTCAAATACCAATTTGAGGTGTTTATATAGCTTCAAATATTAGGGTTAAAGATTGGGGCAGAAGCAGAGTCACAGCAGCGGGAGAAACACCACTCTTGAGGGTTACACTTCTGCCTTCACTCCTCTTATGCCCCAGAATTGGACAGTTGCTGTAAGTTCTCAGGCTGTATTTCATTATTAACCCCATGGATAAATCTTGTATTGTACCTGGCACAGAGGAGCCATGTAAGTATCCACTGAATGTACACAGCAGTGCATGGAAGCTGTTTTTCATTTATGTACATGTGAGTCTATGCAGCACAATAGTTAAGTATCATATGTGCTTAGATCCATAATTAGATAGATACTTACCATATATCCCAGGTTGATCTAGACAACACTAATTTAAATTTACTTTCCCACTGTTTGCATGTGGTTTGTACCTTCTTTCATTCTCAAAGGTATTACTATGTATGTTTTAACAAAAGTACACTCTTTATCAGCTCTCCAGCACTGTATTTGTTTGGATTGCTACATATTAGTGCAATGAATGTATTATATGTTGCTCTTTAATTCTCCTTAGTGTGATTAATGTAGATGTACATTACAGGCATTTCTTAATTAACTGTAGTAAGTCCTCAATAAATAATAATACTCAATATTACTAGATAATATTGAAATATAAAATTATTATTATAGTGATAATATTAAATTTTAATAAAATAATATTTAAATATAAAAGCTACTTGATTTCAGTAAAAATTAAAGATCTTGACTCAAATTATAAATAAAAATGGATTATGTAAAATATTAAGACTGCATGATGAAATTAAGCCCTCACTGACATCTTATGTGTTGCAAGGAACATCAGAATAGAATTAAGAAAATGGGCCAACACCAGTAACAATGTGTTTGTTACACGGGGCAAGACCCACAGCCAGTCCCTGCCCAAGTTACCTGGCAGATCAGACCAGAATTAGAACTCCTGCTTTAAACATTGTTCACATTAATTTGAAATGTAGTTGCATAGTCACATCAATATAATCAAAGAAATGTGGGGTTTTTTTACAAGGTATAATCATTTTCTAATTACTAATTAAGAACGCTCCACAGTTTGTTAGAATGTTACCTTAGAACTGTTTGATAAATTACAGTATATGAATTAGCCCAATTGCCATCTGAGAATACTCAGGTAACACTCATGCATGCTGAACTGGGCCTCCAGTACCAGAGTGAGTATCAACCCTGCACTAAAGAGAAAGGGTGGGGAGCTGACCGTGGTGCTTACAATGTGCCTTTCACAGGACACTTCTTTACCTGGTGGATGGTGTAATGCCTGGTTGTCTAATCTGCCATCAAGGTGCCCCGCCCGATGGGAAATTTGTTTACACTAGCAAACACCTATGTGGCTCCTGTCTGACCACCACTCTGTCACCGGGATCCTGACCTTTTATTCTCCCCAGCATCCCTGGGCAGTCCTTAGATCATCAGATGGAAGGTGCAAGTTCAACACACACCAACAATAGGAACAAAATTCAATAATAATTATTAGAGATCCTAAGCAAAAGGACACAATGAATGGGGAATCATTCCTCTGCCCCTGAGTCATGTGAGATGGGAAAGAAGAGCCAATGAGTGGGGAGCGGGCATTATGGCTTATATCTAGATGGCCACCCAAAGCCTCATGCACTCCTAGGTGGGGATTTTGGGAGTGACTGGATCACAGTTGTGTGGTATTGGATTAATCCACTGATTGGTTTAGCGTGGTTCTGCGTGTGAATGATGGATTTACTGAGGAGGGAGGACCCACCCTGGATGGGAGTGGCACCAGGCAATAGATTTGTAGCATGGGTGGAATAAAATGAAAACAAAGGGAGAAGTCCCTGTGCTTCCCACCTGCCATACCATAAACTGTCTCCTCTGCCGTGCTGCCCTGCCTTGGTGCCAGTCAACTATGGACTGAAACCTTTACAAAATGTGAGTAAAGTAAACCCTTTCTTCTTTAACTTGTGTGAATCAGGTGTTTTGTCACACAAATAAGGAAACTATGACAGGGAACAACTAGCTATGTACGTGGTGAGGGTCACTTTAGGTTCAAGGGCAAATGCCTAATAATCCACTTGAAGGGAACTGCAGAAAAGCAGGGAGTCTAGTCCACCAGTGGGCAGAGGCTTCTAAATTGTTGTCTCTGATCACCAGTTTGAGCCATTTTGAGGTGCAGAATTAGAAATTGCGTCAAGGTGACTGAACCCTGTTTCTGGTATATAAAAATTACACTTGGATTTATAGTGAACATGGAGGCAACATAAAACTGAGAATTCACTAAATCTCAGTTCTAATTAGTATTGTGAAACCAAAATCACACCGCCATACTTCATCTCTTCTCATCTTCACTATCAGTTTATTTAACCCAAATTCTAGAGGAGAATGATATTGGTCCCATTGGTTCTGAACTATGACTTTGTTGTAATCAGCACTGAGAGACCAACTTTTTAAATTCCTCTTATCTAAAATGACCATCTGCACAATGAAGTTTAAATTCCAGTTTAAGACTTTGGGAGCAGCCACTTACAATAGCTGCCTACATTTATATAACACATGGGCGTTGCATAAGCACCCAGAATACCCATGTTCTATCTCTCATTCCCATTGCTGTCCTTCTTAAACTGTCTGGACCCATTTCCTCATTACCAAAATTGGAATACTTACACTAGAATAATATATCACACAAAGTTAAAAGTCTAAATAAGAACCAAAATGTATAATAGGTGTTGTGAAATAGGAAGAAAATATTCAAATGAGAAGAGGAACTAGGGAGGTGGGAGGAGGACAGGAAAGAAAGGAAAAGAAGACAATGAGAAGAGAAGGATAAAATGGAGCCAAAGCTTTTGTAAATAAGGAGGGGAAGAAAAACTGAAGGGAGGGGAAGGCAATGGGAAAAAATAAGAATCAACATATATCATGTACAGGTATAAATTCCCTATGATGAATATGATCATTATGTATATCTAAATTGTACCAATAAACTTAATTTTTTTAAATTCAAATAATTACCCTAGAGCAATATATCACACAAAACTAAAAGATAAACAAATAAAAGAAAACATGTGTAAATGTTCTATAAAGTGAGTCCCTCTATGCACATGTAATTAAATCCTTTAAGGTATTTCTGAGATGAATTATCTTGGAATGGTATAAGTCCTCTCTGTAGGACTCAGAATGCCCAGTGGAACTGATGAATATTCGTTGTCATCTTTCTATATACAAGATTCAGTTCCAGATGCAGATGATAACACAAACATTATTGGGCCTGTTGTCTTAGTCACTGAGTGTCATAATTTACAAACAGGAATTTCAAACTTAAAAAGAAGCTGCCTCACCCAACATCTGTATGCATAAATCTCATATCTACCCTGCTGAAAGAAATTCTCTGTATTGTTCTTATGCCCCATGAAAAGAAATTTTGGTTCCAAAAAAGTATTTCAAAGCATACTTTCACATATACCAATCAGTTAAAAGCATCTGCATTTTTATATATCAAAACATGCTTTATGCCTTTTCATGTAGAATATATTCTGGAACTGATGTGTTCTAGTTTGCATTATTCCACAAACATTAAATGTAATTACTTATGTAGTTAGGGTTTAAAGCTATTGTCTTATTATTCATTTTCTATTTGTCTCACATTTGTGCTCCTTTTTATTCTTTTAGTATCTTATTTTGAATTAATTAAGCTATTTTATTGCTCTATTACTCTATTTCTATTCATGGAAAGTATTCTGCAACTATTTTCAGCAGTTATTGCCAGAGATTTAAGCATTGATACTTTCCTTAGTATAGTGTGATATAAATTAGCACTTTTTGTTAGTGTTTTAGAACATTCTAACTTCTTTTATTCTTCTTCTATTATTTTTGTCATGTAACTAACAATTTAAAATCTATTAGATATTAAATTTATTTTGGTTTGGCAATATCCCTTTATATTTGCCAACAAATTTAGCCTTTATGGCGTTTTTCATCCATTCCTAGGTCTTCATCTTTCCACCTGGAATCATATTCCTCTGTCTGTAGAATTTCCTAATGAATTTCATTTTCAACAAATATTCTCAGTCTTCATTTGTCTGAAAAGATCCTTATTTTTCTTTGCTGTTATTTTGTTTTGTTTAAGGCAGGGTCTCCCCATGTAGTTCAGGCTGGCCTCGAACTAGCAGTGATCCTCCTGCCTCAGCCTTCTCAAATTACAGGCATGCACTGCCACAAATGGCTGCCTTTATTTTTTTAAGGAAATTTTCATTGGGATATATGGATTCTATGTTGGTAGTTGTTTTCATTATCACTTTACTGTTATTGTTCCATTGTCTTTTGGTGTTCATCACTTCTATTGAGATGTTGGCTGTAGGTCATATCATTGTCCCTCTGAAAGTATTCATCTATGACTTATTATGATTCTTTTTCAACAGCTGTTTTTTTTAAATTAGACTTTCTGTTTTAGCAGTGTTGCTATTATGTGTCAGTGTGCAGCCTTATTCCAATTTTATCTGGCTTTGAACTTACTAAGTTTCTTTAAATAGTGGTTCAGTGTTTTGAAAATTGTCACTCTTTATCTTTTCAAATATCATTTCTGGCCCATTTTTTATACCTCCCCTTCAGAACTCCAATATTTACACTTTACACCTTTTAGACATGGCTCACACTTTCCTTACACTTTGTACTCTTTTTTAATGTTATTGCTGTTGATATTAGTCTTTCTTTTTGTGATTCAGAATGGTGTTTTATTTCATCCTATCTTCTAGATTTTTATTTCTATATTTTTCTCTCCAGCCTGGTACTAAAATTCTCCAAAAAAGCATTCTCCACTGAATACTTAATTTGCAATATTATTGTTTTCAGTTTTATTACATCTGTCTAATTCTTTTTCATCCATTTTGTTTATTGATATAATCTATCCTTTCATCTGTATTGTCCACTGTTCCCTCTTTTTGCTTGAACATAATGTTAATAGCTATTTTTAAAACATATTATGCCTACTCAAAATCTGGATCATTTCTAAATCTGAAACTCTCCTCAACATTCTGTCTTCATAACTGGTCATTTTGTTGCTGTGGTGGTGGTGGTGGTGGTGGTGGTAGAAACAGGGTCTTGAATTTGCCCAAGAGAGTCTCGAATTTGTGGTCTCAAACAATCCTCTCACTTTAGCCTGCTGAGCATAGAGATATGCACCATTATGCCCAGATTAATAGGGCATATTTGGTTGCTTCTTTCTACATATAGGTTTTTTAATTGTACATCAGATATTATTTATAAAAGAGTTACTCTTAGGACAGATGATACTATGTTACCTCCCAATAGAGACAGATTTCCAATTCCTGACAAGTAACTGATTGACTTAAAGCAATTATAAATTTTTCTGGGCTGCAGTTTGAGTAAGACTTACATTTCTAAGGCATGTATTTCCAAAGTTGTGCATTATAATCCAATGGATCGCTGTGTCCTCAGTTCTAATGAACTCTGCTGGAGCTCTATCTTATCTCTACACCCCCATCCTAACAATTTCAAAATCTTGCTAGAAAGACCAGCTTTGTGTTCTCTCCTAAGCAGATCTTTTTTTCCCTCTGTGCCTTAAGATTGTAGGACATGTCACTTTATTTCTCAAAATATGTCAACCTAGATTCTCAACTTTCACCACACATCAGAACCAGTGCAAAATTTGCATTAAAAAGTAACCTGCTATTTCTATAGTTATGCCAGTATTGTAGTCAATTGGTCTTTTCCCCAAGACAGGTTTTCTGTCTGTGCAGGTTTCCAGTTCACACCAAAAAATAAGTAAATTTCATATATAAACTCTGACACGCTCTCTCTTCTCTGTAATTTTGGTTCATCTAATCTGTATTGTCACTATTCGTCTCTCATATTTTCACATTTTCTTTTATTTTACCAGGCATTTTCATTTCACAGTGGGCATACTTCCTGCTGTGGCTCAATGCATTATACCTAGAAATGAAGATCACACTGACCTCTTTCTAATTCTAGTCCAGTATATCTTACATGCTTTCTTTAAGTCAGTTAAAGTGAATTTTGTTGTTTTTCTAACTTGGGACTCAAATTTTCCAATGAATATGATTAACCGCAAATCCTAACTGACAGTTTTTCAGGAATTTTCCATTATTTTAGCGGATCCTGTAGTACAAAGAAATTGATGTCAGAATTATTTTATTTTTCTTATACCATATAGAAAGCCCACTCATGGAATCATTTAAAAAGTTCTTTTGGACATTGCCTCAGGTAAGATATTAATCATAGAATTGCCTTAAAGTTACGATAATCTTCTATCAAAATTAAAATAAAATTGAACATAATCACTTAGTCATCATTAAAAGCTGTATGGTAACACCATCCATGAGTTTGGTAAAGAAATCTAAATACAAGAAGGGCATGGTGGTGTGCACCTGTAATCCCAGCACTTGGGAGGATCACTGTGAGTTTAAGCCCAGCCTGGGCTTCACAGTGAGACCCTGTTGAAAGAAAGAAAGAAAGAAAGAAAGAAAGAAAGAAAGAAAGAAAGAAAGAAAGAAAGAAAGATCTAAATAGAGAGAGATAAAGTAAATTACCCAAGTACAGAATTAGCTGGTAGAAAACGTTTTAAAAATAAATTAACCCAAATTTCAAGGATTATCCATTTCAGAGGATTGGCTCCTATATCTATAAACACTCCTTCCAAAAATTAATGATTCTGTCCTTCCAGTGTGGGTAAGTACGGACTTTTGGTCCACTCCCATTAAATTCCAAAGCTCCAAGTATGGTCAACGAAGTGAAAAGAGAGAGAGAAGTGCAAGCTTGCTCTCTATGATAAGTGAGGTGAGTAAAATCCTGAAACAAGACCATTCAAGATGCTAAAGCAAACCTGCCAATTGAGAACAATTACACATTTGGTAACTCGTAAAGCTTTGGTCATGAGGGGAGACTCCTCCTGTTGAACATGGGGAGTATATTTGAGGAGTCCATGGATGAGTCACTGTCAGATGCCGTGGGCATGTACACAAAAGGGACCTTAAATAGCTGAAGACACACAGGTAACCATGGGCACTGCTCAAACATCCTTGTGTGCTCTTTTCAGTACAATTATTTGTTTAATAAGATAAAACAAATTTCAGGTCATGATAAAAAAATTATATTCTTCACCTTGTTTTATCTAGGAAATTGCTTGGGAAAATAACACACAAGAACACCAGATAATAGTGGTTCTAATTCCAGCTTTCTCAGTAGTTAACTGTGTAAATGTTACTAAGTCTAGATTTTATTCTGAGTCTCCATTTACTTATTTGTAAATAAAAATAAAGACTCTTTAAAATAAAATTTTTAAAAAACAGAAAAAGAAAAGAATAATGTGCCTATTCCTTATTTACTGTATGAAGTGCAAATGAGTGAATATGAAACCTCTAAACTCTATATCACTACAGATAAATACCATACAAGAAATTAATTATTTTCATAGATTTTAACCCTGTTCAAAACTATGTCACTTTTGTTTGTATATTGGCTTTTCTCATCTATACTAAAATACACAAATAGGAATTGAATCGAATGAAATATCCAGGTTTTCAATAGGGCTAGCAAACCTTTGCCAGTTCCTCTTTGTGATGGATAAAATGTGTCCCCCTCAAAATTCTTATGTTGACATCCTAACTTCCCATATATTGGTATTAGGAGGTGGGGCCTCTGGGAAATAATTAGGTCATGAAATCAGAAACCTCATGAATAAGAGTGGTGCAGTTATCAACAAGACGTCAGAGGACCGTCTCACCCTCTTTCCAATGCAGGAGGGTACAATGAGAAGTCAGTAATCTGTAACCCAGAAGGGAACCCTCACCAGAACCCACTATGCTGTCATCCTGGTCATGGACTTCCAGTCTCTGGGACTGAAAATAATTTTTTTATCGTCTTTCTGGTCTATGGTGTTTTTATAGCATACTTTCACTACCAAAGAAAGTTCTCGTGACTGACAGTAAATTTAAGTATTTCACTAATGGCAAAAGGAACAAAAATAACTTGTTCTCAGATGATGCTAGAGTAGCTATATATCTTTACATGAAGGGTGAAATGGCTGCTTTATAATATCATCTACTGAAACTAAAATACTATTAGAAACCACAAGTTAGTCTTTGATGCAGTAATGGAAAGGACAAGGACTGACAGTGTAGCTTAGTGGCACAGTGCCTGCTAGCATGCATGAGGCCCTGAGTTCAGAACCACCAACAACCAAAATGACATAAGAATATTGAGAGGAGAGATGAAGTCGTTGGCAGCTAGAAATGAGTACTGTTTCAATACAAGCTTGTGGAGACTAAAGTAGAAACAACAAAAGAGACACTTTGCAAAGATGTGGCAACAGTAAAGAGCAGGGCCAGATCAGAAGTGATGTGATTTTACTTTAGGATTCTGCTAACCATCAGCATGGTTTACTTTAGGGTAGAGTTTGAACCATAAAAGTGCAGTACATTTTCTCCCTCTAAGAGGGTTCTTGGCATTTTGCTGAAAACTCTGCCTGTTCAGTTATATGCTAGGTAGTCTGTCTTCGGAGTCTCAAATACAGCCAGAAATAAGCACTTGTTTTCTTCAAGAAAATAGTTTTGATATTATACAAGAAGATAAAAAGCAAATTCAGACGGATTTGTGTTTGTAAAGATAAAACAAAAACCATATATGAAGTGGACTTTGAGCTATTATCAGAATTTTTTCTTTCTTCTTTTCCTTCTCCTTCTCCTCCTTCTCCAATCCTTAGAAACTTAAATTAATCATTTGGTTTTGTTTTGAGATGAGAGTATATAACTTCTGAGTGGAAGACTTTAACTATTGCCACTCAACTCTCCAACACAGTCTTCCCTTTCCACCAAGCAGAGCCATAAGGAAGGGCAGTTATTCTGAAACCTCCTAAACTTGTGGTGAACTGTGCATGAATGAAAAATAAATGCCTGCTATTTAAGCCACCAAAATATGGGGACTGCCTAGAATTTGATTGACTCTCAAGGGGACACCAATCAAAAACCTTAAAATCTAAATCTTAGTGTGGTACTGCTTGAACAATCAGTAGGAAGAAAAATTGTGTTATAGGCTAGAAAGATGGCGAGCCATGATATGACTAGAAAAGTAGTTGGTAAGCAATTTGTTTGATAACTTTTGAGACTGTTTATGTACCTAATCATATTGTAGCTCTATGGAAAATAATTGGAAAATGGAACGTTACTAGCATGAGTCAGTTATTATTGGATGGATTTGACAACATACTTCAAGAGAGATCAGCTCTGAAAAGAATTTTCATTTGCAAACAGTTATTTTAAGAGTTCAAAAATTCTAGGATCTTCAAAGTCAGAAAAGGAAAAATTGATTTAAACCTGACTAGTGAAAGATTCAAGTGAAAAGAATTTGGGGTTTTTCCTCATTCCTATCATAGTTTTTCCCACATCTACCCACCAGCCACATTTGATACTCTTTCTTCATTTGGCTTCTGGATCACCAATTCTAACTATCCTTCACTGACCACTCATTTCAGTATCCCTCGTGGTTCTCCCTCATCTCCCAGACTTCTGACATTGTGAGGCTACCAGGCTTTGCCCAATACATATTTTGTATTTATATATACTCATTGTTGGAGATCACATGGTTTTAATACTACATGTATGCTGATAATTCCCAAGTTCTGCCCAAAATTACAGTTGCCTAGCTAGGCAGAGTGACATATACCTAAAGTCCCAGCTACTAGGGAGAATGAGACAGAAGAATTCCTTGAGACCAGAAGTTCAAGACTAGCCTGGGCAAAATAGTGAGATCCCATCTTTAAAATAAATAAGTAAGTTCTGTCTACATGACATTTTGATAGATTACAAACAAGCATGTCAATCATTCTGTGTCCAAAATTGAATGTGTATCCTCTCCACCCTGAAAAAGAAACCCACCTAATCTCCTATACCTGCTCTTGGAAAGGGCTTCCTGATTTCAGTAAATGAAAATCCCATTCTTCCAGTTTCAGTGCTATTAATCTTGGTGCCCTCTTTGTCTCTTCTCTTTTTTTTAGCCCAAATACAATCCATTAGAAACAATTAGCTCTATTTTTCTGTGTATCAAGAATCTGAGCTCTTCTCACTTTTTCCTTAACATTTCATTGTTAGCATCTCTTTCCAGGATTACTACTATAACCCTATTTCTCCCTATTTCCTCCTTTGGCCACCTGAATCTATTTCCAATTTAGCTGCCAGTACTTCATTTAAAACAAGGTCAGACCATGTCACTTGCCCAGCCTCAAACTTCTACCCTGATAGCAAATTAACCCAGAGGAAACCCCACATCCTCATTTTCTTTTTTCATTTTTCTCCATCTCCTTTCAGTCTGTAACTTCACCAGTTCTTTCTCAACCCTTCCTTTAACCCAGTCAGGATGACCTCCTTGCATTTCTTCATTTGAGAAAATAATATCTAGAATCAATAATGCCTGACATGCTCCCTTCTTGATGCCTTTGCAATTGATTTCCTTTTAACCAAGAATATTCTTCTTTCTCTCTCCTTCAAATTTTTGCTTAAATTCCACCACCTTTTTTCTCCTTTCTTTACTATAATGTCACTATTACCCAGTAGAGTAACAGGCACATAGACTACTTTACATATGAAAGTCTAGATACAAAGAGAAAACATACTTAGTAGCAACCATCTTTCTTGATATATTCCAAAAGTTTCAGCCTAGAAATAACATAGAGACTGAGTTCAGGTTCCTCATGATCGGCTGACAGCCCAAAGTGGGATGGCTTGCCCAAAATTGTACAACGTCTGTGAATTTGAGCAGGGAATCTGCATTGGAAGCCAAGACTCCAGGGCTGTTTCTGCTCTAATAAAATCACTTCACACTCACATACATATACATTCATATGTGTACAAATATATCCATGAACATGTGTATATACACATACATTCTTGTGTGTCTGTGTGTGTGCGTGTGTGCATGTGTGTGTGTGTACATAAATAGTTTGAAGTATCTTAAGAACAAACCTGCCCTTCATGACCCTGGAACAACAGACAGGAGGCCTGCAGGCCCTTGGTTTCTTTATAAACTCAAACAGTGGCTAAAATCAATAATACCTAAAAATACCTAATTTTCCTTCCAGGACTAAAGAATAAATTGTCTATTTTATATTCCAGTGGTGTCTTCAGAGTTCAATACACAGATAGACATTTGCACCCTTAAGCAAATATCACTCTCTAGATCAGTTTAAACATGTCACAAGTCTTGCATTTAGCTCGGCAAATCAGCTACTAATGACCCTGTTCTTCCTACACTGTTTCCCCCTGACACAGGAAAATTATTCTTCCTAACACTTCAAGATTCTCCACACTCATCTTTTAAGATGTTTTTACAAATTGC